>VXBC01003838.1:32718-44607 GCA_013399945.1 Ploceus nigricollis | reverse complement strand
CACCTGAGCAGGGCAGAGGGACAGAATCCCCCTTTCCCCCCTTTCCCTGCTGTCTGTGTTGCTGGAGGTGCAGCCCCAGCAGGATTTTATTGGATTTCTGTCCCCCCAAAATGGGATTTATTTCATTGGAGGATGCCCAGGTTTCAGGAGCAGAGAGAGAATTTTGTGCTGCCCTCAGGCTCCCTGTGCCTGATGCTCCAGTGGGATCCAGGAGCCTGCCCAGGCTGGATGATTTTGGTGTGAGCTGGGTAGATTTAATTATAATTCCATTTATTTAAAGATTGTTTAGATGCCCAGCTGAGAGCCCTTTGTGGGGACAAATTCTTCATTGGAATATGGCAAATATGGAATATTCCATATTGGAATATGGCATTTTGCAAAGCTAATACCTGCAATTTTATATTTATATATATATATTTATACATATATATTTCTGTGATGTTTCTATCTGTGTGATTGCCCTGATGGAGCACTCTGTAGATTAGTGGGAAATGCACTTACCAGCTCTTGAGGAGCTGCCACTTCTCAGCCCAGCTGTTTTTCAATTAAACAGAAATCTGAAGTGCAGCTGTTCATTCCAAAGGCACTTTTTTTCCTTCCCTGCAGAACGCAGCATTTTCCACTGGTGGGGCCAGGAACTCAGTGCAAAAAGGAAATTTTTTATAAAATCCCATTTGAATTCTTATCTAATTTTCAAACAAGTGGTGCAGCTGAAGGTGAGCTGAGTTTGGGAACTGTTAGCAAAGGTCAGATGAGGTTTTTGGGATGGGGAGAGGATTTATTTTATTTGCTGTAAAAATCTTTTGCTGCTTTAAAAAGGAAAAAAGAAAGCGTGGTTTTATGTGTCCAGCTGTGCCTTGATTTGAGGCTTTCCAGAAGCTTGAAGGGCCAGCAGTTTTACAGGGATTGTTTGGAGGGTCTGGGAGTAAATCAGGAATTCCTGTGGTGCTAAAAACCATGGAACTGATTGTTCAGGAGGACAAAATTCCATGGTTCAACCCCAAATATCATCCCACTGACCCTAAATGACACGAGCTACTGGAGTGGAGGCTCCTGTTTGCTGCTGGAGAGCAGGAGTGGCTTTGGAGGGGATTTTGTTTGGCCACCAGTTCCAAGCATTTGTTGATGTTGACTCTTTGCTGGAGTGCCAAAATCCCTGCTCTGAGGTGGAGCCGGGGTGTCCCCATCCTCTGTGCCAGACCCATCGGGTTTCCTTCCCTGCTGCTCCTTTTCCCTTCCCAAACGTGCTGGAGGAATTCCCGTTCCCTCCCCAACACCCCTGCTGGGACAGAGGCTCAGACAAGCCCTGCAAGTGCTGGAAAAGTCCAAACAACCCCGGGGCACCTCCACTTCCTGCTCCTTGGGGCAATATTCCATATTTCTGGGAGCTGGGCAAATTCCCACTCGAAGGGTTCCAAATATCCAAGTGTTCCAGAGAAATCCCTCATTAAAACATTTAAACTCTTGGCATTTTCTCCTCCTGGGCAGCTGGGGATGGGACAAGAGGAAATGGCCTCAAGTTGCACCAGGGGAGGGTCAGATTGGATAAAAGGAAAATTTCTTTACTCAAAGCATTGGGATACTCTCCTCAGAGCAGTGCTGGAGTCACCGTCCCTGGAAATGTTCCCAATCCAAGCAGATGTGACACTCAGAGATGTGGTTTAGTGGTGTGGTGGGATTTGTCAAAGGTTGGACTTGATGTTCTTGGAGTTCTTTCCAACATTGGTGATTCCATGGATGGTTTTGGCAGTAAACCCAGCTGGATGGAGCAGGGTATATTTGAGATCCCCCTGGCCTGTGCAGAGACCCCTGGGCTACAATAACCAAGAAAACAGCAATTTTCACCTTTTGTTGCAGAATCACCCCAAAACACCGAGAGCTGCACTGATTCCTTTTACTGGGATGATGGAAAACCCTCAGCAAGGTCTTGAACTGGTTTGACTTTGGATATTTGCTGGATATTTAAAACAAATCCAGGGTGTCCCAGGTGTGTTTGAGCTGGTTTTGTGCTGTGCCAGGATGGAGCATTCCAGCTTTGGGGCAGAACGTGGAAGCAGAACCCAGGGAGTTTGAATCCATAGTAATTAGAAATGATTTGTGGATTCCTGGTGGGAAATCTGTGAGCAGACGAGTGGGGTATGTTGGCAGGGACCTGGAAAAAATGAGTCAGACTTCAGTCACAGTGGCCTTGTCATGTCTGGTTCCTGCTGCAAATCCCATGGCTGAATGAAACCTCTACTCTGTGGTTTGCTCCTCACTCCTGATTTCCCACAATGATTGCCTGGATGGTTCCAGGTCCCCCCCGTGCTGTTCCCCACTGGAAAATGCAGGGGGTTTATACCAAGACCTTGTTANATCTCCCATGGGATGCTGGAATGTTCTCAGCCATGCAGGGACACTCAGTGGCCATGGACAGCAGAGATCTCCTGGAGGGAGGATTGGCTGTGGGAGAGATAAAGAAAAAACTGCCCCATGAACAGCAGATACCTGCCCCAGCTCTGACAGATGGGGACAGAGCACACAGCCCAGACACATCTCACATTTGCACCCCAGGACACCCTACCATGGCAAGGGTGGGCTGGGATGAGTTTAAGGTCTTTCCCGACCCAAACCATTCCATGATTCTGTGATTCCTTTGCATTATTCCCACATTTAGGTGCAGTGTGACCATCTGGAGATGAACATTTCCCTGCACACAGTGTCCCCTGGCTCTGTCCCTGGAGAAAAGCAGCAATTCCAGGGGCATGGATGGTGTCAGTGCCCGATGGGCATCACCCATGCTGAGTACTAGAATTTGACACCAAATTTCATTTTTACAGAACTAAGGAGCTCTAATTCCTGAGGTTTAGTAGAAGGAGTTTACCATTCTCATATATTGACTGGAGTCTAAGAATTCTACACATTTGATCTAGTGAAGATATATAGCTATATCCTGTATAGCTCTGTTGATCTTTCCTGGTATAGGCTAAATTTTTACTGGTACCCTGATTAAACAAGTAGAGAATGGATTTTTTGGAGTAGCAGTAGATAAACACAAAGTATCTAAACTTGAAACATTAGTTAAAGTTACTCAAACATTTGCTCTAGGCTGGTTAACTGGTAAAGTTACATTACTAAAAGCAAACAAACAAAACACAAACTTAATATTTGATTGAATTTCGTGTTTCACTAAAATTATTTTTAGGTAAGAGGTTCTTTTTCTCAAATTTTAGTTTTCAGGTGATTTTTTTACTCTATTACTGGTCCATGGACACAATGGTCATGGCCTGGGAGTGCTGGTTCTGGTGTTCTGTGCCAGGGAGGGTCAGGATTCCTTGGATTTAGCAGCACATTATCCCCAGCTCTCAGTGATGCCCAGGAGGGGCTCCCTAGAACAGAGGCTGGAAAAGATAAAGAGAATAAAGTGGGTTTTTATTAAAGGCCTTCAACAGATACACCCTGGGCAGCCAAAGCCTCCCAGAGGCTGCCCCCAGGATGGACAATGTCATGAGTTTTTCAGACAATTATCAGTTTGGTCTATTTACATATCAGGGGTTAATTCTCCAATTCCAGCTTCAATTAATGAAGTAATTTACCCCCAGTTTGCTCCCCCCAATTAAATTTTTTTTGTACTTTTGGGGTCTGAGGCTGTAGGGTGTCCTTGAGTTTCAGGCCTGAAGGATTTTTTTGTCTGACCAAAATGTAAGGGCAGTAACTAACACTCTGTATGGGGTTTGGAGTTATGCACTAATGCAGTGCAGGATCTGAGAAATATAAAAGCTAAAATCCTAAGGCATCACCAGCAGTGACACGGGATGGAGGCAGATGGAATCTTCCTTCAGATTCCAGCTGGGACATTCCCCTGGATCGCAGGAACACCAGAGCTGCCTCGGGCACTGCACCACCCATGGCTTAAAGGTGAAAATCCCAAGGTCTTCCTAAAGCATCCAAAGCCGAGCTGTTCCCTGCAGCTGGGAGCACTGAGGGCTCGTNTGAAAACCAGCACAGACCAATTACAACTTCTTCTTTGGCACAGGGCTGGAAGACAGAGACATCCTACAATTTCAGAATCACTTAAATATCACAGATTCCGACAGTCCTGGACACCAACGAGCTCAGCACTGCCTCCTTCCCCTCTCCTTTATGCAGCCCCAGCCTGCAGAGCCATTCCTGGATGGAATCTCAGCTCGTTAAACCTGCAGCTCCATATTTTTTATTTTTATTATTTTTTTAAGGAGAGAGGGAGGCAGAGGATTTGCTGGAGTTTATTTGACCTAGTTAAGGGGAATATCAGCTCGCCTCAGGCAGGTAATTAATTTGTCCACACTTCCCCCTGCTCCCGGCGTGGTGCCCGCTGCCAGGCTCTCCTGCAGGTGAGGATGAGGCTCCGCAGCTCCCAGAATTCCTGCCTGGATTTGCAGCTGCCGGCATCGAGAGGAACGGCAGCAGGAGAGCTGCAGATGGTGCTGGTTGGGGGCCGCACAGCTGAGTGGGGATGATGGAAAGCTGCCCCTGCTGCTCTGCCTTTGGCAGGAGCTGCCGCTCCGTGGCGCTTCCAGAGGGCTGCCAGGGCTGGGTTCAAGGGTATTTCTGCCTCCAGAGCAAGATCCTGGCAAATTCCTTCTGTGCTGCTCATTCCCAGCTCACAGGAGATCAGCCTGGGGTGAGCATGATGGGCATGGTCCCTGTCCCTGCTCCTGGGACAGGTCATTATCCCAAGGTGACACGAACCCATCCTCTGCTCCTTTCAAATTCCTTCTGCACTGCTCAGCCCGAGGTCCCTGTTCCTGTCCCCATGGGCAGGACAGGTGACACCAAAGTGACACCGAGGTGACACCAACCCCATCCCCTGCTCCTTTCAAATTCCTTCTGCACTGCTCAGCCCGAGCTCCCTGTTCCTGTCCCCATGGGCAGGACAGGTGACACTGAGGTGACACCAACCCCACCCCCTGCTCCTTTCAAGCTCTTTCTGCATTGCTCAGCCCCAGCTCAGCCCCAGCTCCCTGTTCCTGTCCCCATGGGCAGGACAGGTGACACTGAGGTGACACCAACCCCACCCCCTGCTCCTTTCAAGCTCTTTCTGCATTGCTCAGCCCCAGCTCAGCCCCAGCTCCCTGTTCCTCTTCTTGTCCCTGTCCCTGTCCCCATGGCCAGGACAGGTGACACAAGGTGACACAGAGGTGACACCAACCCCACCCTCTGCTCCTGAGACACAGACCCCTCCTTCCCCAGCCCCCAGAGCTGGGGTTTTGTCCCTGCTGCCCGTCCTGCTGCATTTTGGCAGCTCAGCCCTGCACCTTGGGCTTCATTTTTAGCAAGGCATCGAACGAGGTGGGCACGGGGCCAAGCCACGGTGGCAGAGAGGTGACAGTCACCCTTCCAATGACAATCACTTGGTTTCAGGCTCAGAACTGAATTTGTGGAGCCCAGCTCGGGGGAAAAAAAGGAGGATTTTTAATATTTAAGTCTCTGTTGTAGGAAATTCGTGTTTGCCCAAACTGATGTGGTTCTCACAGGTGTGGAATCATCAGTTCCCTGAATTTATTCATCCCCCCTTTTCCCCCCATCCCACTGGAATAGAAGGATGTTCAGCAGGTAAAAAAGTCCCTGAAGGGTTTTTTTTAACCTGGAAATCCTGAACTGGCAGAAAAACAAACCCCAAACTCTTGTCTGGTTTAAATGGTAGCATTAAAAGAAATAGAAAAGAAAACAGAAATTTTCTTCTTAGCTGTGAGAACCACTGAAAGAGAAGATCAAAATTAATGAGAAATCATTAAGACAGATAAATAATATAAAACTGAAACTTCTGAGACCTGACCCAGCATGAAATGTTATTCTGTGAGGTTTGAAATTTTTTTTTCACTGTTTTTTTTCCTAGATTTTCCTTGTTACTGAGGTTGGTTGGTTGTAGGGCTTTGAAAACAGACTAAAGGAAATGGAGATAACACCAAGAAAAAGTCGAGAAATCAATGAATCAGGTGCAAGAGAAAGAACAATTAGGGCACCACACTTCCAGCTGGGAGCAGCATTCCTTGGTCAGCAGTTCAGGGCCTTTGTCCCATTTGAAATTATTGGAATTGCAGATTTTGCCACAAATTCTTTGGTGATCCAGAATCCCAAGAGAAAGAGAGATCACAGAATCATGGGATGGTTTGCATTGGGATTAAAATCCCTTTTTGTGGATGGGCAGGGCCACTTTTCACTGTCCCAGATTGTTCCATCCAACCTGGCCTTGGACACTGATGATTTTCCTGGTGTTCATTCTAAGGATGTGACCCTGGAGCTTCAGCTCCAGGATAATGGGAACGGGGACATTTTTTATCCCACCTCCCTGGAATTTGGCTTTTTTTTTCCCCCAGTGGAAAAAAATCATCTTAAAAAATGCAGCATCATTTTTTTTTTTAAGTAGTGAATAAGCTGGAATAAAGAGAATCCTTTGATTTATGTGGTAATGCCAAAAACCCTAATGGACATTAGAGGACAGGGAATATTTGTTTAATGCGCCGTTGGATCATTTCAGTGTCGCTGCTGGGAAGCACGGGGCTGTTTTTCTGGAATTTGTTGTATTTTGGGGAAAAGCAGCGTTGTTGCTGGTTTGGGAGGCATCAGAAAAGGCAGGAATGGAGAAATGTCCTGGAGAATGGACAGGAGAGGAGTCACAGAGCTGGAAACGGGGAATGATGGATTCATAGGAGCCGAACAAGGAATTCTGAGAGCTCAGAGCTCAGAGCTTTGGGGGTGTTTGGTTAAATAAAGAGCTTTTTAATCTGTGACCCCTTGAACCCCCAGAATTGACTCCCTAATTTCCCAGGGAGGTTCCAGCATTCCCAACCCGTCCCTGCCGGCAGCAGCAGGAGGGGAATTCCCAGGCACGCCTCCCTCCCCGGGAATGGGATCGGGTCCTGCCGGGGCAGGCGCTGCCGGAGGTCGTTCAGCCTTTCTGGGGAGCTGATTCTTCACTTTCATTTCCTCTCCCAAAATCCACCCCAGCGTTGTTGTGGCTGCTCAGCCCCCGGGGGGTGTTGGAGCCTTTTTGGCACCGGGAGGCTGCAGGAGGAAGAATTCCCCCGGTTTGGAATTATCATATTCATGTGCCTCGGATTTCTGAATCACTGCTTCTCACTCCGGGTTGTGTCAGCAGCGTTCCCTCCCCTCCCAACACCCCCTTCCCAACATCAAATCCTTGTTTCCAAACAACTGGCAGTCTCAGGATGAGGGGGGAAAAAAATAAAGGAAAAAAATGAGGCATAGTCCAGAACACATGGAAGAGGTTTGGAAGCTGCCAGGTTTTAAGCATGAAGTATTTTGAGATTTTGGGGTGATTATTTATTTATTCATTGGTGTTTTGTCTCGTGGGTTTTGAGGATTTAGGGTCAATTTTTCTTGGGGCTGGGGCTGTTACAGGAAAGTGGAACTTTCCCAGAGCTCCAGGTATGGAACGGGGCCTTTAAGGAAGGCAGTGTTGGGATATTCCGGGGAAACGCTGAGTTTGCAGCTTTCAGATCAATCTCGGGGAGAGCAGCTCGGAGTGGCACCGCTGGGATGTGATCCCTGCCCGGGGATCTGATCCCTGTCACTGGGATGTGATCCCTGTCACCGGGATCTGGTCCCTGCTGCAGGGATGGCTCTGCTGAGTTCTGCTCAGGGAGATCCTGTGGGATTTTACCCCTGGCTGGAGGGAATCAGGAAGGGAGGAGTTACCACGTTCTGCATATTGCTCTGAACGCCCGGCAGGGGAGTGCTGGTGATGGAATCCCTCGTTCCTGTGCACACACAGGTGTCTGTGTCCCTTTCCATAGAATCATGGAATTAGGGAAGGGTTTGGATGGGAAGGGACATCAAAACTCATCCAGTTCTACCCCCAGGGACACCTCCCACTGTCCCAGGTGCTCCCAGCCCCAGTGTCCAGCCTGGCCTTGGGCACTGCCAGGGATCCAGGGGCAGCCACAGCTGCTCTGGCAATTCCAGCCCAGCCCCTCCCCACCCTCCCAGGGAACAATTCCCAATTCCCAAGATCCCATCCATCCCTGCCCTCTGGCAGGGGGAGCCATTCCCTGGGTCCTGTCCCTCCATCCTTGTCCCCCGTCCCTCTGCAGCTCTCCTGGAGCCCCTTCAGGCCCTGCAAGGGCTCTGAGCTCTCCCTGGAGCCTTCTCCTCTCCAGGGGAGCACCCCCAGCTCTCACTTTACCCCAGCCCCTGCAGAGATGGGATATGATGGAATTGCACACCCACCATTCCCATTTATCCCAGTGTGACCCTGGGGGTCAGACAGGGACAGAGGGGGTGGGACAGCCCAGAGGGATGAGATCCACAGGCGCAGTGACAAATGCCAGTGGGGCTGGGTGGAGAGGCTGCTCTGGGGGCACAGAGCTCTCACTGCACCTTGGAAAAGTTCTGCAGGGGCTGGGCTGTAAAGGGTTTGTAGGGACTCAGCTCAGGGGGTGAAATGCCCTTTCCTGAGGGGGGTTCTGAGTTCAGACCCTCTGGTTTGGGGGCTGTGTCCGAAATCCGCACGGATTTACTGGGAATGCTCTCGGTGCCGGGTGAAGCCGTGGGGCTGCAGCAGAGTGAACTCACAGTGACCCCTGAGCGTGGGCTGGGCTCAACCCCCGGCTTCGCTCAAACCCTGGGCTGAAAAGGAGCCTGTGTGCTCCAGGGGCAGCAGGGCCAGCTCCGGCCATTCCTGTCACAGCCCTGCCTCGATCCCTGTCCCAATCCCTGCCACGGCCCTGTCCTGATCCCTGCCACAGCCACGTCCTGATCCGTGTCACAGCCCTGTCCTGTTCCCTGTCACATCCCTGCCCCAATCCCTGTCACAGCCCTGTCCTGATCCCTGTCACAGCCCTGCCTTGCTTCAGGCAGAGGGAGAGCAAAATGTCCCAAACCAGGCTGAACTTTCCTGCTGAACCACTGAACCTCCTATTCCTGCTCACAGCCAAAAGCAGGGGGGAGGAGAATGGGGGGTGTGTGATTAAAACAAACCCTAAATTCAGGGCTGGAAGCATCTTAAATCTGTGATTAAACCCAAGCAAGTCTCTGCTGCTGCTGCTCTGGGAATTGCTGTGCAGCTGGCACGGCTGAGAGGCAGCCCCGCCACTGCCTGGGATGGGTGACAGTGCCAAGGCCTGGCTTTGGGGACATCAGTGGGACCTGGAACGTTTGGGGTGTCCCTCAGCACCAGTAGGAGCAGAGCTCTGTGGGCACAGCCGGGCACAGCCCAGCACAGCCCAGCCCAGCCCGGCCCATCCCGGCCTGGCACAGCCCAGTCCTATCCTATCCCAGCCCATCCCATTCCATTCCAGCCCAGTCCTATCCCATCCCATCCCATTCCTGCTCCTCCCGGGGGCTGGGTGGGGGCAGGAAAAGCAAATCTCTGGCTCCAAGGTGGAATTTGCCTTAGGAACAGATCCCCAGGCCGGGAAAAGGGTTTTCCTTGGAAATCTGTCCTGAACCTCCCCAGCTGGGCACTCTGGGAGCAGGGATGGGAGCAGGGATGGGATCAGGATGGGATCAGGGTTGGGATCCCAGATGGAGCAGGGATGGGATCAGGGTTAGGATCCCACATGGAGCAGGACGGGATCCCACATGGAGCAGGATGGGATCAGGAATGGGATCCCAGATGAAGCAGGATGGGATCAGTGATGGGATCCCAGNGATCCCACATGGAGCAGGATGGGATCAGGAATGGGATCCCAGATGGAGCAGTATGGGATCAGGGATGGGATCAGGATGGGATCAGGACAGGATCCCACACGGAGCAGGGTTGCTGGCAATAATGGGAGCTCGCTTAGTGCTGCTCAAGCATTTCCCAGACACCTCAGAGCACAGCTCTGGAGTGCATTTTCCTGCTAATTGGCCTAATTAGGCAGGGGAGGAAGGTATCTCACCAGCAGCACTAACAGCCGAAAAATGGCTTTTCATTTGGAGTGCTGTAATTCCCGCTCTCGCCTGGAATCACCCGGGAGAGCGGCTGATTTTTCAGCCGTCACAAACCCACCAAATCACCACCGGAGCCGTCCAAAAGCAGAAGTCATTTGGGAGAATCCGAGCCTTAATCTCGAGTTTAATCCCCTTGTGTAAGGCAGACACCGCTGCTCACCCACCCACGGCTGCGGGCTTTAATCCGGGCTCTTCCCAGCCCCGATTTGTGGCAACTCCAACACTTGAAACCCTTGAAAAGCAGAAATTCCCGCGGCCACTTCATCCCCGAGCGCCGCTTGTCGCTTTTGTGCCGCCGATAACCCGGGGGAAGCCTGGGGATTATCCTGAGTGCTCTGAAAACAAGAGCGGCTGTCTCCCCTCGGCAAAGGAAAAAGGATTAACTCCTTGCTGGAAGCAAATTAATTCAGCCAAAACATCATCAGCTCACCTCCAGCAGGTCACCGAGGGCTGATGAAGTGGCTCAGTGGCTCTGTGACCCCGCTGCTCCTTTTTTTTTTGTGTCTGGAAATAAAATTCTGCCAGCCCATACCAAAATTTCTGGGCTCAGCAACCACTGGAATATGGTCTTGCTTTTAAAAATTAAAATAATAATTTTATAAATGAATTATATTGGGTTTTCTCAGGCCCATTGGTTGAATCTTGAGGTGGCCATCTCCCCTTGGCAAAGGAAAAAGGATTAACTCCTTGCTGGAAGCAAATTAATTCAGCCAAAACATCTCCAGCAGGTCACCGAGGGCTGATGAAGTGGCTCAGTGGCTCTGTGACCCCGCTGCTCCTTTTTTTTTTGTGTCTGGAAATAAAATTCTGCCAGCCCTTACTGAGATTTTTGGGCTCAGCAACCACTGGGATATAGGTTTGCTTTTAAAAATTAAAATAATAATTAAGAAGAAAGGAGCTGGATTGGGTTTTCTCAGGCCCACTGGTTGAATCTTGAGGTGGCCATCTCCCCTTGGCAAAGGAAAAAGGATTACCTCCTTGCTGGAAGCAAATTAATTCAGCCAAAACATCTCCAGCAGGTCACCGAGGGCTGATGAAGTGGCTCAGTGGCTCTGTGACCCCGCTGCTCCTTTTTCTTTGTTTCTGAAAATAAAATTCTGCCAGCCCTTACTGAGATTTTTGGGCTCAGCAACCACTGGGATATAGGTNTCCAGCAGGTCACCGAGGGCTGATGAAGTGGCTCAGTGGCTCTGTGACCCCGCTGCTCCTTTTTTTTTTGTGTCTGGAAATAAAATTCTGCCAGCCCATACCAAAATTTCTGGGCTCAGCAACCACTGGAATATGGGCTTGCTTTTAAAAATTAAAATAATAATTAAGAAGAAAGGAGCTGGATTGGGTTTTCTCAGGCCCACTGGTTGAATCTTGAGGTGGCAAGCGAGGCAAAAATATTTATATCCCTGCCAAAGCACTGCTCACTGGAAAAGCTTCTGGAATTTTCTTTCCCCGAGCTTGGGAAGGCCTGGGGTTGTGCAGAGGACTTGGCTGATGGGTTTGAAGGTCTGAGGAATGCAGAAATTCCCACAAAGGATCAGCTTTGCTGTTCTGTGGCGTGCTCAGCTTCCCCAAGGAAATCCCATGCAAACATTTGCTCCCAGCACCGTCCCAGGAGCTCCCCGCAGCTGTTCTGCAGGAGATCCTTCACGGCAATAAACCCTTTTCTCCTTGGATTCTTTTTTATTCCCTTTTTCCTTTTTTGCCAGCCCCATGCCAGGGCAGGAAGAGGTTTTTCCTTGGGGTCAGGAGTGGCTCAGTCCATGGGGTTGGTGGATTTTGGGGGTTTGAACACAAAACTGAGGTGACTGAATATCCCAGGGAAGGGAGGGGCTTTGGATCCCTCCCAGACCTGGAATTTCAGGAACTAAAAAAGCCTGGAGGCTCCAGCACCACTTCAGGGATGTTGGAAGGGAAAAATGGGAGATTGGCATGGCCAGGGAAGGGGGTCCAGTGGAGAATCTGAGCTGGGAGTTGTAA
>VXBC01003838.1:1478-16844 GCA_013399945.1 Ploceus nigricollis | reverse complement strand
GTTGAATTATCATTCGAATTTCTCTGGGTTCTCTGAGGTGTCTGATAGGACACAGGGATAGGAGGGAGATAAAATTCCTCCCAATCCCAAATCCTCTCCCAGCATCCCCAAAAGCCGTTTGCTTCCAAGTTTTGCCCAGGAATGTCGAGAATTCCAGAGGTTTGTCCTTCCTTTAACGGAGGGAATCACAGGAATTGTGCCCATCACCTGCTGATATCCAAATTGTGGGGGAATTTAAACTTCTGTGGGGAAGGAGCAGATCCAGGGAGGGAATTTTGTGTAATTCCAAGGACGAGTGAGCACAAGTGAGATGTTCCCCCAACTCTGCATCAATCAGAGATTTCTTATTAAAAAATTATAAATATCTGGATAAAATATCAGCTTTCCTAATCAAGGAATAGAAATCCATGATGAAGGAATTTTGTGTAATTTCAGGGACAGGTGAGATGTTCCTGGTTCTGAAGTAAAGAGAGATTTCTTATTTAAAAAATGATAAATATTTGTGTAAAATATAAACTTTTGTGAGGAAGGAAAAGAAATCCAGGGAGGGAATTCTGTGTAGCTCCAGGATGAGGGAATTTTTTGTAATTGCATGAACAGGTGAGATGCTTCTCCCAATTCTGCAGCAAGCAGAGATTTCTTCTCAAAAAAATTATAAATATCTGGATAAAATATCAGCTTTCCTAATCAGGGAATAGAAATCAAGGATGAGGGAATTTTTTGTAATTGCATGAACAGGTGAGATGCTTCTCCCAATTCTGCAGCAAGCAGAGATTTCTTCTCAAAAAAATTATAAATATTTGTGTAAAATATAAATTTTGTGTAAAATATAAACTTTTTTTAAATTCCAGGGAGGGAATTCTGTGTAGCTCCAGGATGAGGGAATTTTGTGAAATTCCAAGGACAGATGAGCACAAGTGAGATGCTCCCCCAACTCTGCAACAAAGAGAGATTTCTTATTAAAAAAAAAATATAAATATCTGGATATAAATATCTGTTCCTAACGAAGGAACAGAAATCCATGATGAGGGAATTCTGTGTAATTCCAAGGACAGGTGAGCACAGCTGAGATGCTCCCCCCAATTCTGCAGCAAACAGATATTTCTTATTTAAAAAAAATATAAATATTTGTGTAAAATATAAACTTTTGTGAAGAAGAAAAAGAAATCCAGGGAGGGAATTCTGTGCAGCTCCAGGATGAGGGAATTTTGAAATTCTGGGGTTTAATGGAAGCTTTGCAGCCAAATGGGATTAATTTGGGATATTTTTTAGCAGGAAAGACGCCTTTGGCTGGGCGATGCCGCAGCATTTCTGCTCCTGGCAGGATCAGCAAATTTGGGGGACAATTATGCAGCCCAGTGGTGTTAATTTGCTTTATTTTGAACCAGTGTTGGGAAATGTGTTAAACCCCAAATCCCTGCGTCACTCCCTCATTCCTGTTACCCTTCCTGAGTTTTTAAAATCATTCCTGGATGGAAAAAGCCGTGTTTGAAGTTCCCTGCTCTCTGCAGGGCTCTGGGTTTGTCAGGTTAAATCTGTGGAGTAATTAAGGCTGGAAAAAAACCATGGAATTATTAATGTTGGAAAAAACCTCCAGCATCACCAAATCCTCCTGCAAATCCTGGTGGATGGCTGGGAATTGTGACCAGGTGTTTGTGCACTTGGCTTTGCAAAAATGCAGCTTTTAAACCTATTTTGGGGCCTACAAGTGACTTTGAGGGGACAGAACTCCCTGATGCCTCAAACACTCTTTTTCTGGCTGAATTTTGGGGGGAAAAAAAAGCAGATCTGTGCCAAAAATACTTCCCTCCTCCTCCCAGCAGCTGCTCTGGGCTCTGTGGGTTCCCACAGGAGGGGCAAAATTTGACTTCAGGCCACCAAAATAAATGGCTTTACCCAAGCTGGTGATGCTGGAGACTTCCTTTTATTCCCAGGTCATTTTTCTCTGTCCTTTGGGTTGTCCTGGGAGGTGCCTTGTCAGATTAAGCCCTTTTCTGACCCAGAGATGGGGTAGCTGAGAGGCCTTTTAAAAACTTTTATATTATTTTCATTCCTATGCGAAGGGTGAGACAATACAGATGTTATAATTTACAGTATTACAATCAGAAGTTAACTATTTCTTAGTTATAGTACACTATAAGCATTTCTTGGTCTATCAGCTTTAGCTACACTAGGTTGTAAATGCTTTAAAGCTAATTATTTAAAATTACTCTTTGTAGGATTTACTACAATGCATTTTTCATAGTTCATATTTTTCTAAAGTATTTAGGGTTCATTCATTTCTCACAGTTCCTCACCGCGATCCGTGCCTGGCCAGGCTGGCAGCGCCGTAACAAAACACCCCAAAATCCCAAACATCCCAAAAATACCCAGGGAAAGGGAAAATTAAGCCAGAACAGATCACGCAACAGGGCCCGGCCTAAATATTGAGCAAGGCCTCTAATAACCAACCTGGGATAGCAACAGAACGTGCCTGGGTTATTTTCCCGGGAAAAAGGGATATTTTGGAAGGGGTTTGAGGCTTGGTAATTGTGGGTTGAGTGGCTGAAAACAGCCCGGCTGTAATTGAGGCTGTGGGGTCAGGGTTTAATTGCTGTTTTCTGGCTGGAATCGAAACCTCCGCAGCGCCCCCGGCTCGCTCAGCAGCTCCTTAGGGAAAAATTCCCATTCCAAGGATTTCTGTGGGAGGATCTGCTCCCCTTCCTTCCCAGCCGGGGTGTGCAGGGCCAGGGGAGCAGCCCCAGTGCCTCTCTGCTCATCCAGAGGGACGGGATTTAATCAAAGTCCCAAATGATTCTGCTCCTGCTGGAAGATGGGGTTGGAAAGTGGAGAAGGTGAGGGAACGTTGTCCATCCACTCTTGGCGTCTCCTCAGGGCACAATTCCCACTATCCCGGGATGGTTTGGGGCTGGAAGGGATCTTAAAGGTCATCTGTGATGATGTCCAACCCCCTGCCACAGGCAGGGACATTTCCACCAGGCCAGGTTTCTCCCAGCCCCACCCAACCCACAATTCCCACAGTGCTTCAGAAGTTTCTGGAACATGGCTGGAATTGTGCCAAGGAAGTCCAAGAGAAGTTCCTATTTCCCTATGGAGAGTCCAAGCAGGAATTTAAAGGGAATTTCAGCCAGCTCATGATGCTGGATTTTATCATTTGATTGCGCTCTTGGAGGCTACCAGGCCACAGAATTCACAGAATCACAGAATTCACAGAATTCCCAGAATCACTGGGTTGGAAGAGACCTTCCAGACCATCGAGTCCAGCCGAGCCCCAACACCTCAACTCAACCCTGGCACCCAGGGCCACATCCAGGCTTTGTTAAACACCCCCAGGGATGGTGACTCCACCCCCTCCCCGGGCAGCCATTCCAGAGCTTTATCACTCTTGCCATGGAAAACTTTTCCCTGATATCCAACCTGTATTTCCCTTGGGGCAGCTTGAGGCTGTGTCCTCTGGTTCTGTCAGCTCCTGGAGAAAGAGCCCAATCCCCCTGAGCACAGCCACCTTTCAGGAGCTGTAGGGAGTGATGAGGGAGTGTAAGTGATGTTTGACTCGATGGCGTTTGGAAAGGCAACGCGGTTTATTCCTGACCCGTGAATTAAAATCCAAACAGAAAGGGCAGTGGGAGGTGTCCTGTACTCCCTCCCTGTGAAATCAGCCAGGCTGATTTCATGTCCCCTTCCCCACTTCCTGTCCCCCTCAGCCTTTATTTTACTTCTGGACTGATTTTAGGTTGAATTCTGAATTCCACCGTTCACTCCAAGCTGCCTTAAGCCATGAGGAAAATCAAAATGCAGAATCCGTGGGATAAGGAATTCCTGGAGCCCCCGCGGCGCACAGAAGGCACAACCCTCCCCTCCTCACCCCACACCCCACGCGTGCTCCACGCTCCCAGTGCCTTCCATTGTTCCCAGTGCCTCCCGGTCTGGCTGCCCAGAGCGTTTGGGGTGCAAAGCAATTCCAGCTTTTCGCGCTCCCTCGTGGCTCTGCGATGGCCAGAAACACAGGGAATCCTCCTTGGAGGAGATTTGTGTTCTCCTGGGGATGGGGATACAGGAAATTCCAGCTCCTAGAGCTTCCCTCTACCCCAGGAGCTAAGAATTCCTGGTCAGAGATGCTGAGAAAGAAAAATTTTGCAGGAAAAGATGCAACAAACATTGGTGAGACTCTCCAGGATTTAGCACCTGCTCCAATTTAATTTTCCTGCACACAGCAAAAGCTGCTCTCCAAGGAAGTGCTTTTCCCACTTTCTCTGGAACAAGCCCGGCCTTAGGGAAGATGCTTTTTCCTTGTTTAACAAACACTCAGAAACTGCAAAAAACTGCAAAAACCTCCACAGCTCCAACGTGGAGACTTGAAAAAAAAAACAAACCAGCAGAGAAAGGAAAATTTACAGCTGAGGAATAATTTGGTTTTCCCCCTTCCTCGGTGTGTTTGGGAATGATCTCAGCTCTCCCTTCCTGTTTGGGGACCAAACATTCCAGTGGGTGTGAAAAAGGGAGCAGGGAATGTGGGGATGCTCCTGTGATGCGGGGTGGTGGTGGCTCAGTGTCACTGTCACCGGGAAAGGCTCCTGGGGACAGCAGCAGGGCACGGAGCAGGACATGGAGCAGGAGCATTCCCAAAAGCTCTCAGGTGCTTTGGGAAGTCTTTAGGGAGATGTTCCTTCAGTCTGTGAGAAAAAGAAGCATACAAAGTAAAATTCCGGGTTTTAATGGGATGGGGAAGGGGCTGTGTGTTCCCTGCCCCAAATTGTTCCTGTTTTCCCGGAATATTGGCAAGGGCTTTGCTGTATCTCTTGTGTTGCTGCTCTTCCAGGTGGGAAAAAGGACATTTTTTGTATATTTTTTTCCTAGTAATATGTTGGATAAGTGGCTTAGAGATTATTTTAATTGTCAGGGTTAGTAGAGCAACGGAGGAAATTCCAATAATCCCAAGGTTTTCTCCTCTCCTGCCTGTACCTGAAGTGCAAATGTGGCCCAGGTTGGATGCTCCTCCAGGTGGGAAATGAGACATTTTTGGTACTTTTGTTTTCCTAGGAAAATGTCAGATAAGTGGCTTAGAGATGTTTTTTTGTTATCAGGATAGATATTGAGAGAGCAAAGGAGGCAATTCCAATAATCCCAAGGTTTTCTCCTCTGCTCCAGGTACCTGAAATGTAAATGTGGCCAGGTTGGACGCTCTTCCCTGTGGGAAAAGTGCTTTTTTGGGTATGTTTTCTCCTAGGAAAATGCCAGAGAAGTGGCTTAGAGATGGTTTTAATTGCCAGGGTTAGTAGAGCAAAGGCGGCAATTCCAATAATCCCAGGGGTTTCCCCTCTACTCCTGGTACTCCTGCAAATCCACATGAAAGAGAAAGCAGGAGGAGAAAAGAAAAACAGGAATTGTGGTGTCCCAAAAGCAGCCTGGATTTTGGGAATGAGGAGCATGAACCTCCATCCTCTGCTTCCCTGATAAAGTCTCCCCAAAGAAAAAGGTGCTGGAAAACAGGGGATGCCTTGGCGAGGGGAATTCTGCAGGGTTTAACACCCTGCTTAAAGTTTAGACATCTTCACGTTTTGGGTTTGGTTTTTTTTCACATGAGAAAGGAATTAATTTTCCCTCATTTCATGGTCTAAAGGTTGGGCACCTGTCCAGGCCTCCCAGGAGATCAGGAGCTGCTGGAGGGTGACCCAGCCCATCTGTCCCAACAGCCATCCCAGCGGGAAAGAATCCCTCTCCTCTTTTCCATCCGGGAACAGGGACGACTTTGGGTCTGAGGTATTTGGGGTCGAGCAAATCCACCCCAAAGAGGAAGCAGCAAACCCCACCTGCTGCCCTCCAAATTCCTGCAGCAATCAGAATTCTGCATCCAAACAGGAGCGAACGAGGAAAAAATTCCCAGATATTAACAAAGGCCAGATTTTCCCCATAGATGAAGAAGTTCCTTGGTCACACGAGGAAGTCACCACAATCTCTCCCATTCCATGCCATTTCTCCCATTTCTGTGGGAAGCCAGGAGATGTGAACTCAGTGGGTTGTTCAATATCTAAATTAGTTGCAACCACATATTTTGCTTTTCTGTCGATATTTCCAGGTCCTCTGTCAGAGAATTCTCTTTTTTATTTACTCTAAGAGGAGCTTAAATTGGCTTTTTTAGGTTCAGTTAATTGCGTTCATCTGTAATCACAGGAGTGGAATGGATCAGACTCCAAAATTTCTCCTCCACCAGGATCTCTGCTGCTCTTTCCCCATTTTCCCAACACGCACACGCTGCTGATTCACAGGTGAAAATATTTGTTGTTCAATCAGTGATTATTTTCAGGAGTCTTTTCCTTTCATCCCTGTGGGTGGTCCAGAAATTCCTTCTCACCCTCAGGAACTTCCCAGACCTCCTTCTCCAGGTGTGCCACGGGAAATGAAGAGATTTGTGTGGGGTTCAAGCACTGAAATGCCACTTTTGGGAGCATCCCTTGGGCATTCCTGAAGGGCAGGGCTGAGCTTCCCTGGATCCCTGAGGAAGAGGAGCCCTCCCTCCCTCCAAGGGAAGGGCTCCAACCACTGAAATCCTTTTGGAGGCATTTCCTGGGCATTCCTGAAGGGAATTTCCCTGGATCCCTGAGGAAGAGGAGCCCTCCCTCCCTCCAAGGGAAGGGCTCCAACCACTGAAATCCTTTTGGAGGCATTTCCTGGGCATTCCTGAAGGGAATTTCCCTGGATCCCTGAGGAAGAGGAGCTCTTTCTCCCTCCAAGGGAAGGGGCTCAGGGCAGGTCCTCCAAGCACCAATGGCCAGATTTGTTGGCATCTGAATTTTGGGAATTGGGCCCCAGTGAATTCCAGGGCAGAAATACCTCATGGAAGGTGTGAAAGGAATGCAGGGAATGCTGGAAATTGTGGGAACGCTGGAATTTGTGGGGTTGCTCCAGGCTCTCTCTGCAGCCTCAGACTCATTTCCCAAGGTGTGGGGTGGGGCAGGGGTGACCTCCCTGTCTCTGGAGTTGTGGTGTCCTCAGAGCCCTGGAGATCCCAATCTCCTTGTGTCACATCCATCTCTCTTCCCACTAAATCTTCTTCCTAGCTGGAAAACCCCTGCCTTGCTGGGAGTGTGTTCCTCTCCTGCCTGCAATCTCTGATCTTTGTTAATTAACCCTGCAAACACCGTCAGGAATTTCATGGTTGGCCTGTCCCAGTCAACCCCCAGAGACTCCTCCATGCTCCCAGTTTTCCTCCTATCCCTGTTCTCATCCCAAGCTCTGGGTGGGGTGGGAATGACCTGAGCAGTTTTTCTTCAGAAGAAAATCCCTCCTTCCCTCAGAGAGCGATTTCCAGGGGACCCTGTGGCTGGAGCCTCCCTCTCCTGCTTTTCCTGAGCTCCTCCCAAGGCATCAGGAGGGCTGGGAGGGTTTTTTTGGGATGCTGGAGCACAGATGGCCTCCTCGGAGCTGCTCTCCCCAGGCCTGGTGGCTGTTGCTGCTGCCCATCTGCTCCCCTTTGTCCTTCCCAAAATAGCTCTTCCTGAGGGATGCCAGGAACCAGCCCTTCCAGCCTGGATTTGGGATTCTGGGTTGAATTATCCAATCCCAGCCTGGGATTTAGCCCTTCTTGAAGTGCTCCTGAGGCACCACAGCCCTTGTGCTGCTGCTCATGGGCTCCCCTTTGTCCTTCCCGAAATAGCAATTCCTCAGGGATGCCAGGCACCAGCCCACCCTGCCCCTTCCAGCCTGGATTTGGGATTCTGGACTGAATTATCCAATCCCAACCTGGGATTTGCCTCTCCTGGAGGTGTTCCCAAAGCACCACAGCCCCTGTGCTGCTGCTCAGACCGAAGCTCCCCTGATCCCACAGGGAATGATAACACAAATCCTCTTCCCGATGTTTTTCCATGTGGATTTTGCTCCTTTCCCACCTTTCTGGAGCACTGTGCAGGTTCTGCTGCTGCCCCAAGCCTGACAAACATTTCTGCTGCCTCCTGGATCCCCCAGGGTTGAACAAGGTCCTGTGCTGCACCCTCTGATATTTCTGTTTATCCCATGGATATCAGGTCCACCCCAATGGGATTGGCTCATTCCTTGCCATGTTTCCCAGCTGTTTTTTGGGATGATTTTTGTTTCCCAGCTGTTTTTTGGGATGATTTTTGTCTCCCAGCTGTTTTTCAGGATGATTTTTTTCTCCCATCACCCCTGGGACTGCTCAAGGCTTCTCTGGAGGCTGAAATCCCTGCCTGTGTCTGGGAGAGGAAAACCAGGAGGGTTTCCTGATGGATGATTATGATTTCCTGGGAATTCTGATGCCTGAATGTGCTCTCCCTGTGTGTAACACAAGCTCTGGGCCAGCCATGTGTTTTCCTTTTCCTTTTTTTCCCTTTCCCTTTTCCCTTTGTTTGTGTTCTGCTTGATCAGGCACTCAGACCCCGCTCAGCTCTCTTTGGCTGCTCCTTCTGAATAAGGAATTTTTTTCCAAGGAACTTGTGACTCGGGGTTCCTCAGGTAAAATCTCTACTTTCCTCCTTTGGAAAGCCTGTTTTGAATTTTAAAAATCTATAAAAAAGGGCTCTGTTTGCTGAGAGGGGACGGTGGAAATAATTTTAAGTCTAAAGATTTAAAACCATAAGAAATTCAAATGGATACCATGGTGGCTTCTAGATATTTTATCTGGTATTGTATCCAGTCAAAACCCAGAGAAATTTATTGGTTCAATGTCATGGGTTCCAAATTATGCAGTTCTTAGGATTTGGTTTCCTATTTGTTATTGATCCCAATTTATGGATGTTAAATAGGTTCTCATTCTTGGTTCTCTGATCTCTCTTTTCCCAGAGCAGGAGTCTCTGACCATGCCTGGGTTGGTGTTTGGAGCTGATGGTCATTAATGGTCATTAATGGTCGTTAATGGTCGTCAAAGGTCGTTATCTTTTGGGTATTTTCTGTGCTACCCCAGTCTGTTGAGATGTTCGGCTCATCAGGCCTCGAGTGGTGGAACAGTCCCTGAAAAGAAACTTCAGTTCCTTTCCCCACGGGCAAAGGTGAACAAAGGCCGTGACTAAAGGAGAAATTCATTGTTCAATGCTCATTGGTCCCAAGTTCGTAGTATTTGGTTTCCTATTGGTTATTGATTCCTTCGGTGCTAATTAGGTTCTAATTAGGTTCTCGTTCTTCATTCTCTGATCTCTCTTTTCCCAGAGCAGGAGTCTCTGACCATGCCTGGGTTGGTGTTTGGAGTTGATGTTTGTTAATGGTCATTAATGATCATTAATGGTCATGAATGGTTGTTAATGACCATTAATTTTAGTTAATGGCCATTAATTGTCATTAGTGGTTGTTAGTGCTCGTTAATGCTTGTTAATGCTCGTTAATGCTCATTATCTTTTGGGTATTTTCTCTGCTATGCCCAGTTTGTTGAATCAGGCCTCGAGTGGTGGAACAGTCCCCAAAAAGAAACTTCAATTCCAAGGCAAACAAAACCCCTGGCTAAAGTTACACAAAAAATTTAAATTTGGTGTCTTTTCCAACAACCCCAGGTGACCGCTGTGGTCACTTCCAGTCTGCCCCATCCTGGGATTCTGGGATCCATCCACAAATCCCGGTGCAAATCCCTCTTTGTACAGGAGAAAACGGGAAGGAAATACTGACTGAGACATTCCATGTCTCCCTGCCTTGTGCAAATCCCAGGAAAAGCTGATGAGGACGTTCCCTGCTCCCTTGCTCCTTCTGCTCCAATCAATCTTTAATCCATAAATTCTCCAGCTAAGTTCATGTAAAACTTAAAAACAACTTCTAATAAAAAAGAAGCCATTATTATCTCTACACAAGTGTTTATATATATCATACATCCATCTCTACAGCAGCAACTGGGGAAAAAACAGAGTTAAAAATTCTTTCCAACTCACTAATTCCAATGGGGCAATTCCTACCCTTTAAATAAGAAAAAAAAAAGAACCTGAACAAACACAAAAATAAGAGGGGAAATTCCTCCTAAAACCAGGCGCATCCCACCTGTTCCCACTGGGATTTCATCCCTCGGCACTCCCAGTGGGAGCAGGTAGCAGCGGTGGGGAGAAGGGGACAAGGACAATCTGATTTCAGAGAATTCCAATTTAAAACCTTGAAAGGAAAAAAAAAAAAAAAAAAAAAAAACCCCAAACCTAAAAATTAAACAGAAAATCCAAAAGGCATTAAAGATTCCAAATTAATTCAAATGTGTGGCCTTTCCCCCCCTAAATTTTGTAGGAAAAAAAGACTTTAAAAAAAAGACTTTAATGAATGTCCTTGTTTGAAGCTCATTTTCCAGCACAGGCAAATCTGGATTTTCCATCCATCATCACCCCAAAAGGGCTGAATGCACCAACCCCAGCAGGGAAAAGGACCCTGCAGCCCTTCCCAGACACTCATCCCGAGGTTTAGGAGCAGGGGGGGTTTTATTTGGGATTTTCCCCCTATTTTTTAAACCAGCAAGCCAAGAGTCATCTCCATTTCATCCCGAAATTGTCTGTTTGTTTGGAGAATTTTGGGATGGCTCAAAGTCCAAAGTTTTCTTTGGATCCAGCCTGGAGGATTTGGGTTTGATTGATTTCCAGTGACACCACTGAAATGGAGCTTCCTCCTCTTTACTTTATTCATCCCCAGATCTGCTGAGCTGTGAAGTTCAAATAAAGCGGAATAATAGAAAAAGAAATAATTCTGTTTTGATGTATTTCTTGATTTATTTTGGTTCCCACCGAGGCAGGAATGTGGGGGGAGAAATTTGATTAAATTCCAAGTGCAGTTGGATAAAAGCAGGAAGTTTCTGGGATGTTCCCGGGATGCTGAGCTTGTGTTTTTAGGGTCGTTTTCCAGGGATTTGGGAGAGGTTTCTTCCAGCCCTGTCTCCATATTCCCTGCACAAGGATATTCCACAGGGATGTGGAATGAGCCTGGAATAATTCATTCATTGGGATCCTATTTTGGGGGACCCAGACATGGCAGAATTTTGGGAAAAATCAGGATGCTTGGACAAGGGAATTTTTTACCAGAGATTTTTCTTGAGGACTCCAAATCTTGAAACTTCCAAGGTCCTGGAGCACTTTTGAATAGCAATCTGCTACTTTTAAATGTGAAAACCCTTTGAAAAGTCCATTTTTGGTCATTTTTCAGGGGTAGTCCCTGGATTTCTCGCTCTATGCATGCAAACTCCTCCTTTTAAACTGAAAACCCTTTGAAATGTCCATTTTTTGGTCTTTTTTTTTTTGCTGTTTTCACAATTCCTGACTCCACATCCAACCCAGGTGCTGCTGCTGTTATTTATCCACCAGGAATTAGGGCTGCCCAGCAGAATCTTGAAATACCTGGATGCAAACTCCTCATTTTAAACTGAAAATCCTTTGAAATGTCCATTTTTTGATCATTTTTTGGGGCTGCTCTCACAATTCCTCACTCTGTGGATGCAAACAGCTACTTTAAAGTGTGAAAACCCTTTGAAAAGTCCATTTTTAGTTTTTTTTTTTCTGTTTTCCCAATTCCTCACTCAGTAGCACTCAGATGCTGCTGGGGTTATTTATCCACCAGGAATTAGGGCTGCCCAGCAGAATCTTGGAATACCTGGATGCAAACTCCTCCTTTTAAACTGAAAACCCTTTGAAATGTCCATTTTTTGCTCCCTTTTTTTGCTGTTTTCACAATTCCTCTCCCCGTGTGTACCCCAGGTGCTGCTGGTGTTCTTTACTGCATTTTTCCCATCAGGAATCGCTGTCCTGGGGGCTCAGGCAGGGCTCCAGCTCCGGGCATTTGGAGCCTGAGGTTTTCCTGTGCCCGTCTCACGCTCCCGGCATGGCCCTGGCATCCATCTGCCAGCCCCAGCTGCTCCGTGGAGCTCAGATCCATATGGGCAGGGAAAAAAGATCCCCTTGGACCCTGATCCACCACGGGATTCACTTGGAAAATCACCTCCTCTCCCTTCGGAGAGGAAAAGAATTACAATTTTTTACTCTTAGGGAAAGAACTACAATTTTTTACTGGAAAGAAATTACAATTTTTAAGGAAAGAATTACAATTTTTTTACTCTTCGGGAAAGAACTACAATTTCTCACTGGAAAGAAATTACAATTTTTAAGGAAAGAATTACAATTTTTAAGGAAAGAATTACAATTTTTTGTAATTAGGAAAACTCTTTGTTTTCCCATTTTTTGCCACTCTGCTCTTGTTTTTACAGGAGTAAAACCAGGGATGATGTGGAAGGGGAGTGCTGGAGGTTGGGATGTTTCGATGGAAATCAATCAATCTGGATTTTTCTCCTGGAGATGCCGTTTTTCTGGGAGCAACCCTTGGAGGAGCTGCTCTTTCCCAGCTCCAGGAGAAGCTCTGCTGCCTGGGGGATTTTCCTCTCCAGCCTCATCAGCTCCTGGGGCTGTCACATGAGGGATGATGGGGACATCCCTGGCTCTTCATTTTGCTTCTTTCCCTACAAATTCCCTCTGACCCCAGTCTCTCCCTCCACTCCAGCAGGCCCTGCCCACCCTGCCAATGAATATTCCATTTTTGCTGGTTCAAACCCATTTCCTCCTGGTTGTCTGGTGAGATTTCCTGCCTAACTCAGTGTGGGAATGAGCTGCCCTTCCTGGAGAACTTTTCCAGAAATCCCCGTGCCAGAATTTTGTGTTTAATGGAGGAAGTTTGGAATTTTTTCCTGACTTTTGCCCTAAACCCCTCCCACAGTGCACTTTAGGTAATGAGGGACTATTTTGGATCCCATCCTAATTCCTTGATTGGAATTAGCTCTTATCTGCTTGGCACTAATCAGGGAACAGACCCGGGGGGGTTGGAATTGCTTGGGCAGGTTGGATGAAAGAAGAGCCCTGGCTGAGAGATCTCAGCCCCCCCAAAAGAATTCCCACAAATTTTCCAGGGCTGGAATGATCCCAGCAGGCCCCTGAGCCCTGCAGCTCCTCCAGAGCTTTGGTGTCCCAAATTCCAACCCCCAACTTCTTCAAGAAAGGAACAATGAAATATTGTGTGATAATAATGAAATATTTTTCTACTCACTGTTAATAATTAAATATTGTGATACTTGGTGTTAATAATGAAATATTTTGATATTTGGTGTTAATAATTAAATATTTTGATACTTGGTGTGGGTGGGGGTGTCAGAGGCTGGACCCGCTCATGGCTTAATTAACCCTTTCCCAATTAGTCCTTTCCCAATGCAGTTAGAAAGTGATTTTTGATGATTGAGGGATTTATTTCTTATTTAGGGTTGATTTATTCTTTATTTAGGGATTTTTTTTTTGTTGTTTACTTTATCTGTGCTTTGTGGTGCATCTTTTAATCCAGAGTTTAACCAAATAATGCAAATTTTTAATGGCATTTCTCCTACTGGAACAACACTCAGGGAATATTTCTGCTGACCTCTTTTCTTTTTGGAATCATGGAATGGTTTGGGTTGGGAAAGACCTAAAAATCTTCATTATCTCATCCCACCCCTTCCACTGATATTTTCCACCACCCCAGGTTCCTCCAAGCCCCATCCAACCTGGCCTTGGACACTTCCAGGGATGGGATATTCCATATTTCATATTTTGTATTTATTTTAAGGCACTCCCTGCATGAAGATTTTGAAGAGTTTTGGACCCTCTGTGAAGAACTTGTCCCTCCAACATCAATTTGCTTTTCTTCCACAATCCCTGATACCTCCTTGCTCCCTGCTCCACGTGTTAAAATCTTTCAAAACCAGGACAAAAAATTCTCCCAAAAAGCTAAAACCAAGCCTAAGTGGATGTTTAAAGTTCCAGGGAGTTCCTTCGGGCTGCACATCCCCTGAGCTCCTTTAAACCACGTGCTGTTTTCCTCCTTTTAATAAATATTAATTACATTTTCATGCTGTTTTTCTGTTCCCAGCTGGTGGATTTTGGGGTGATGGATTTTTTTTTCCCCTCAGCCGTGTGGGAATTGTGCTCTACCTGTTCTGACTGAAATCTGGCTTTGCCTGTGTTGATCCCATTACATTTTATTTATAGCCCAAAGTGCTTCCTTGGAGCTCAGACATCATCTGACAGACAGGGATTGTTCCAGGAGCAGCTCTCCCACATTCCCCCATCCTCATTTTCCCTCTCCCCCTTATTCTGCCGTGGATAACAGGCTTGGGAAGGAGCTGGATCTGATCTGAACCCTTAAATCTGCTTTAAATCCCTTTATGGGAACGGCACTTTGACATTTGCCAGATATTCGGAATCTCCAGTAGACTTTGAGGTGACAAATTCACCCCCAGGAAGTTTTATTGGGATTTGCTCCCACAGCTCCATGGATCGGGTGAGGCCACCCTGGCCCTTCAAATCCTGGGGTTTGGCTTCAGAAAATCAGGGTTTGTGTCTTTTTTGGGCAGGATTTGTGGCTTGGTTTGGGTGCAGAAAGGCAGAATTTGGCTCAGATAATTTTTCATTGGTACAAAAATGTGCTCAAGAAAGGCTGAAATTCTTTTCTCCTTTCAAATCCTGGTGGTTCTGTCCTCTAAAAATCAGGGTTTGTGTCTTTACTCTTGGGCTGGTTTTCTGCTTTGGTTTGGGTGCAGAAAGGCAGAATTTGGCTCAGAGAATCTTTCACTGGTACAAAAATGTGGTCAAGAAAGATTAAAAATCTTTCCTCCCTTCAGATCCTGGTGTTTTTTGGCTCCTGAAAATCAGGATTTGTGCCTTTTTTGGGATGGTTTTGTGGCTTGGTTTGGGTGCAGAAAGGCAGAATTTGGCTGAGAGAGTTAAAAAAAATCTTCTCAAGAAAGATTGAAATTCTTTTCTCCCTTCAAATCCTGGTGGGTTTTGTCCTCTGAAAATCAGGATATTTGCCCTTACTCCAGTAAGGGCAGGTTTTGTGACTCCTTATTTTGGGTGCTGAAGGGCAGAATTTGGCTCAGGGAGTTTTTCACTGATACAAAAATCTGGTCAGGAGAGATTGAAATTCTTTTCTCCCTTCAAGTCCTGGTGTTTTTTTCCACTAAAAATCAGGGTTTGTGTCTTTACTCTTGGGCTGGTTTTGTGGCTTCTTGGTTTGGGTGCAGAAAGGCAGAATTGGAATCAGAGAGATTTTCACTGGTACAAAAATGTGGTCAAGAAAGATTGAAACTTTTCTTCTTCCAAATGCTACTGGGTTTTGGCTTTTGGGAAATCAGGATTTGTGCCTTTTTTGGGCTGGTTTTATGGCTTGTTTTGGGTTCAGAAAAGCAGAATTTGGCTCAGAGAGTTACAAAAATCTCGTCAAGGGGGAATGAAATTCTTTTCTCGTTTCAAATCCTGGTGGTTTTTAGCTCCTGAAAATCAGGATTTGTGTCTTTTTTGGGCTGGTTTTGGATGGGACCTTAAATCTCATCCCATCCCATCCCATCCCATCCCATCCCATCCCATCCCATCCCATCCCATCCCATCCCATCCC
>VXBC01003833.1:13434-24314 GCA_013399945.1 Ploceus nigricollis | reverse complement strand
CCGCCGCCCATATAGAGGGGCGCCAGTGGAGAGAGCTCTTTTAGTGGTTTGTGGTTGAGGAGTGTAAGAANGTGTAAGAACGGAATCATGTCTGGTCGGGGTAAGGGTGGCAAGGGACTCGGCAAGGGCGGCGCCAAGCGCCACCGCAAGGTGCTGCGCGACAACATCCAGGGCATCACCAAGCCGGCCATCCGCCGCCTGGCTCGGCGTGGCGGCGTCAAGCGCATCTCGGGGCTCATCTACGAGGAGACGCGCGGGGTGCTCAAGGTCTTCCTGGAGAACGTGATCCGCGACGCCGTCACCTACACCGAGCACGCCAAGAGGAAGACGGTCACGGCCATGGACGTGGTCTACGCCCTCAAGCGCCAGGGTCGCACCCTCTACGGCTTCGGCGGCTAAGCTTAAAATAGTTTAAATTCATTGTGTCAGAAACACCAAGGCTCTTTTCAGAGCCGCCTACAAATCTCACAACAAGAGCTGTTGATTGCTAATTCACGTGTCCGTGTTACTAAGGTTTCTAAACAATAAACATGTTAAAAATGGTAAGGATTTCCTAAATGACAAATACTCATACGGTTAAGATCAGTGACGGTAAATGCTCTAGTGAACATCCACCCAGTGCAGTTTGCGTCGCGCGCTGATTTTTTTTTTCTTAAATTCAGGACGCTAACTGCAACTAGGATTGTGTAAGTGCAGCGCCTGAGCTCTGGCGGTTACAGGACGGAAGTGCCCGAAATTACGTTTGTACTTTTTACTCCAATAGGAATGGAATAATTACAATCCTCTAATTTGCATAACGCCGTTATAAATAGGGGGAGCAGGCGCCATTTTCGATGTTGTTGTGGTACAGTGAACATCCTGAAAGAAAATACTAAGGATGCCTGAGCCGGCGAAATCTGCTCCAGCACCGAAGAAAGGTTCCAAGAAGGCGGTCACTAAGACGCAGAAGAAAGGAGACAAGAAGCGCAAGAGGGCAAGGAAAGAAAGCTACTCGATCTACGTGTACAAGGTGCTGAAGCAGGTGCACCCTGACACGGGCATCTCGTCCAAGGCCATGAGCATCATGAATTCCTTCGTCAACGACATCTTCGAGCGCATCGCGGGCGAGGCGTCGCGCCTGGCGCACTACAACAAGCGCTCCACCATCACGTCGCGGGAGATCCAGACGGCCGTGCGCCTGCTGCTGCCCGGCGAGCTGGCCAAGCACGCCGTGTCTGAGGGCACCAAGGCTGTCACCAAGTACACCAGCTCCAAGTAAAAGGATAGCAAAATATAAACCAAACGGCTCTTTTAAGAGCCACCACACGTTCCCAATAAGAGCTGTGATTGCAAATAAAATATTGGTATTTTTTCATGTGGATTACATAATACGAATCCAAGAACAAATGAAGTAGTTATAAGTACTATAACTACTATAATATAAACTATTTCTACACAACTCTTGAGGCTTGTTTTCCTCTGCGTTACTAACTTGAGTAATTCCAAGCTCTATTTGTGAAATCTGTGGGTGGCTCTGAAAAGAGCCTTGGTGTTTCTGACACAATGAATTTAAACTATTTTAAGCTTAGCCGCCGAAGCCGNCCCGCGGCTCTCGCGGCCGCGGCGCTTTCCCGGCCCTGTCCCCGCCTCTCCCGAGCGGGGCCGCGCCCGCCCCCGCTCTCAGCACTCGCCTCCCTTCGCTGCTCTCCCGCCCCGCCCCGGCCGTGCCCCCCTGCGCCGTGACAGGTCCCCAGGAGCTCTGAGTCTCCGCCAGTAGCAGGAGCAGGGATTGCGGCACCGTCTTCCGGCGCCCCTTCACCTTCCTTCCCCGCTGCCCGCGGGTCTGCGGCAAAATCCTACCAATGCGGGCCCTCGCCTTGCGCTCCCGCCCCGCCTCTCCGCTGCTCTCTGCCCGCTCGTCCCGGCTTCTGCTTTTACGTTGGACGCTTCAACTGTTCCTTTTTAATTTTTTGGCTATTAGCATTTGCCTGCATAGACACCTTTCTAGGGAGAATTTATATAATCTCTGCCAAACCTTGTCCTCTGCGACCTGCAGCTTCTTTCTGTTACTAAGTTCTTTTTGTTTAAAATAGAAGGGGAAGGAAACGCTCAAGCCGTGTCATGGCTAGAGGATTTTTACAACGTGAAGATTTCTGTGGCCTGTGGTTTTTTTACTGGGCTCTGTTTGTTTGTTTCCCTGGAAACACAAACACACACATGTGCATCTTGTCTGTCATACCTCTACCTATCTAGGGTATTTTTGACCATTTCTAGGAAAGCTGAGACCCTAGAGAATTCTAAAAGAAGGGACCGTAAGGAAGAAGCCACTGCTTTTAACAACATTTTCTGGGAATGCTTCCTACTAGGGAAGTAGGAGACCGGTTCTTGTTCCACACTGTAATGGAAATGAAAGAGTATTTCGAGTTTCTCATGCTAATGTTTGGGTTATCTTCTTGCTAAACATGCACCATTTAAAATAGGAATGCTGCTCATATTTTTATAGTCAACACTAAAATACAGATGAATGTTCTAGTACTCCTAAGTTTCCTGGATTAAGGCAGAATTGCATAAACTAATAAATTTTTCCTTCCTGACACAGATATTATTAAACTAATTTATACTGAGATTAAACTCATTTTCACAATTAAAAAACATTTGGGGCCATTTGGCATTTTCCTTTTCTAATTTTAACAGCAAAAATTTTCAGAAATTTCTATTGATTTTGAGTAATAATAAATAGTCTTTACAGTTAATAGAGGAATATTGACATAAAAATAAGTAAGTCTTCAAAAAGTGTGAAAATAAGAATTTCCCAAAGAACCTTTTAGGGACTTTGTTTTGGTGTGATTTCTGGTTTAATTTGCATTTAGCCTTTATATTCTGAGAACTCTTAGCATTATAAAGCATTTTCACTGGCACAATTTTATGTAACTTCTTTGAAAAAGAGAAGAAAATAAGCACTGCTGTAACAATATCCTCATGCCCTAGCATCCTTCTTTCTCATTAATGACTCACATTTTAGGGTAAGAAATTTCTCTCTTTCTTTACCTCCCCTCACTTATCCCTTCAAAAGCGTAGTAGATACATGTTCAAAAAGGAATTTGCTGTCTTGTTGTAAGATAGATTTATCCAAATTACTTTTTCCAAACACAGGAACAGAATGAAGCAATTCTGGGTTTGGTTGGTTTTGCTAGGGTTTGTTCGTTTGTTTGCTTGTTTTAATATCTGTGGTTATCTTTTAGCTCTTTTTCTATTTCCCTCTACAGCAGACAACTTTGTTCCAAACTCCTCAGTCTTCTTTTATGAAGCCATAAACTTACTGATAGAATCTATTTTATTACTTAGGCAACTGCCCGGTTTGGAATTGTTATTCCAGCATTTAGGGAGGTATCATAGTGCATTTGATTTTTATTCTTCCCCTAATACGAGGCCCTTTTGGTTTTCCTGGTTGGTCACCTTCTTACAAGCATCACTAGCCAACTTTCTGTTTGATTCCTACATTTCAGCTGGAGTCTTCTACAGGAAAGTGATCCATCCATTAGTGCGTGCGTGCATGACACCCTCCAGCCACATGCTCCTGTTACACTTGAAAAGCAAAAGCAATTAGCAACTCCAACCCCAAAAGCAGCATGTTAAATAAAGACATCATTAGCACTGATGGAGAAATGAAACAGTTATGGAAAGATATCCAAGAGAAGGAGGAGTAGAACACCATCCCTTTTGCAACAGTAAATACCTGGTGGAGGCTCATGCAGGGTCTCAGGGAAGCTCTGGGAGCTCTGCTTTGCATTTCTGAGGATAGGGGTGAAGCTGTCTCTCCTGTGTAGTTGAGTTCTGAATCTATCCTGGGAGTTGGGTGAATTTGTGCGAACTTCATACTGTACTTTTAGCTATAGTGAGGATAAAAAGTAACCCTTAAACATTATAAATAATGTGTTATAAAAACCCCAACAAACCAACCCCACCCCCTAAGCTCTTGAGAATAAAAAGTTTTGGTACTTGAAAATGTTCTTAAACTACAACATATACATGTGCTTGCAAAATACTGTGTATTATGAAATACCTCTGTAATGTAGTCTTACAGAGCTGTATTTCAGGGCCATTAAACTAAATGAATTTTATGAGAAGGTTGAGAAATTCCTATTCTTCCCATTTAAAAAGATCCCAGTTACAGATCTTTGAAAAGGTATAATGACTGCATGTACACATGCATACACGCGCATACAACAATTGCCATTCAGTCCTCACATCATGTAATCAGTATTGAACTCGCTTTTCATTTTATTTCTGTGTAGGCTGCACTCCTGCTGCTGCTGTAAGGTGAACTCAAACTCTGCATGCGCCTGCCTAAACAACTAGCAAAACAGCAAGGACTGGCCTGGAAATGCTGCAGACTCTGTTACAGTTTTCAAGCATTGGATGCAGAGGTGAGGTGACACTTTTGTTCTGGAAATATTTCTGTGTTATATTGGCCTACACTGAGAATACCAAAGGAGCCTGAGAGTGACAAATGCTGGCAACCCCTCAATTTTTCTTTGGTGTCTGCATATTTACCACTCTTAGACTCTTAAATGCATCTCTCCTGAAGGTGGACCAGTCCATATCCATGTAGTGATCTTAATTTTTTCCAAACATGTGCCTTTTTCCTAAAAACAAAACAATCACAACCTGTCATATGAGTCTGCCTGGGACAACTGATGGGGAGATCAAACTGGCCCAAATAAGGAAAATAGCATTCAATTTCAGCAACCAACAGCATACTTCATTTAGGAAAAAGGAGGGGAAGATAACCTTCCTTAATGTTCTAGTTCATCACATAACTAACTTGAATTGCAGCTGGCCCTGTTTGTTGCTCAGAAGTCCTTCAATATCAGTGTGACAAGGATTTTGACAGGGCTAGTTGACTGCAGCAAAGCATTCAGAAATTCTCAAGTGCTACTTATCATGGCATTGGTGCAGTGGAGACCTTACCTGTTTTTCATACACCATCAGTAGTTGGAATTAATTCAGAAAACGTTCAGACCTCAGCACACTGAATTACCATCTAAAACATACAAAGATTTACATTTGACTTTTGGCTGTTCCTGAAAATCTGTGTCTCAAATACTTTTTTTTTGTTTTGTTTATGTGTTTCTGGTTTTTTGTGTGCACTCTTTTTTGTCATGCTTCTTACATCATGCCTTCAGTTCTAGATCCTTATGTCCATTACAACATTGGCATACTGTCCTAAAATCCATGGGATCATGTAGAACACTTACAGAAAAGTAGATCATGTGGCCTCTGGACCAATTACTTTCCTATTGATGGTATCACAAGTTGAAGCTCTTACAGGCCAAAATTTTGTATAGCTTTACAGATCCATCCTGATGGATCAGTGCTGTGCTTGGAATAGCATAAAAAATAAAAATCCATATGCAGAGAAAAAGGGGATACTTATAAATACATCAAATATTCATGGCATTAGATCTTCAGAAATAGCTAGTGATGAGCAAGAATAAAGTGTAGAGAGAGAAGCAATAAGGACACAGAGGATATATAATCAGGTTTTTTAATATCTTAACTACATTCAACCTCCACATGAGAACAGATGCCAGCACAGCAGAGTACAAACTTGGCTGATGTGTAAAGACAAAGTGATGAAGCCCACTAAAAAAGCATCTTTACAGTAATGGACTAGCAAAACCTCACAGTGCTTAAGGGTAAAAGAACATGAAGGATGGGAAACCAGGTATGGAACTGAACATTGTCATTCCATGTAAACTTGATAAAGCACCACAGGTGACCCAGATGAGAGAGGTGAGGAGGGAGCAGTGTTGCAGCAGGGCCACGCTGCCCTTGACATGCCCTTTGCTGCCCCAGTGTCCCTGCAGGTGTGGGTTTTGTGACTCTGACACCTTACCCTAAGAGTAGGCTTGGTCTGAGGCTGAAGTGCCCAGCACCATGGATGACCTGGAAGAGAAAGGTGTGGAAAAAGCAGTGTGGGGGCAGTGCCATACTCACCTTGGCATGTCTTTGGTGGCACCAGTGTCCCTGGAGCTCTAGACTTTGTGGCTCTTTGAACCTGAAGCCAAAACCAAAAGCACCTTTAGACTGAGATGCAGGGCACCATGGGTGGTACAGATGACAACAGTATGAAGTGAGCAAGGTTGGGGAATGTCTTTTGCCACCCCAGTGTCCCTGGAGCTGCAGGATTTGTTTCCCTGATCCCTATCAGTCATCACAGATTGGGGCTGAGGCCTCCAGCCAGATGGGCTCACATTGTTTTATGTACAAATGGGTTTAATTCAAACTCGGTTTGCATTGTTTTTATACATTAATGTTCCTTTAGTTTGTTGTCTTTTTATTACTAAACCCTGGTAGTGCCATAACAGCTTCACTGAGAACTGAGCTTTCCATCTTGTGTTACTTCATAGTCTTTTACAGGACATTTTCATTAACTGTATTCTGCATAGTCTCATGATGTATTAAGTAGTTCAGCATTAGTGGCTGGAGTGGTTGTAGCATTAGGCCACAAGAGCTGACCAAAATAAAAGGTTTTGTTAAAAGCTAATGCTGCTAATGCACCCAAAGCAGAATGAAAAAGGTAAGGAAGGACCAAGGAAACACCTCCAAGAACTGGGGTAAGGTCAGATGAAAAAAAACCTACAAAAACCCCCAAACAAACAAAAAACATAACAAAAAACCAAACAAACAAAAAACCCAAACAAACAAACAAAAAAACCCCCACACCAAAACTAAAAAAAAAAAAAAAAAAAACAAAAAATACCCAACCAAACAAGCCAAAAACCGTCCCCCCCCAGAAAAACCCACACCAAAAAAACCCACAAACCAAAAAAAACAAACAAAACAGACAACTGACCAGAAGCAACTGATAGGCTTGGGAGTTGAGTGCTGGGTGGCCTGTGTGGGATTGAAAGCTAATTTTTGGTGTAGTGGTCACTCTACAGATCAACCCAACTCAAGCTGTAACCTGAGAACTAACAAAGGACAAATTGGAAACCTTCATTTGGAAAAGTACATTAATTAGCAGGATCCTGGGGTCAGACCCTGTTATTGTGGCCAGTGTAATTAATTTCATAATAGGAGTAGCTGACAAAGTACTTCCTACTATATAAAATCTTAATAAGGGTTCGTAGTGTTGTGACAGCGTTGTTTGCACATCTACAATCTGACACATGCTGACACCCAGGCTGAAGATAGGAATGTGACTTGAAAGTGGGTGAGAAGAGAGAGGCAATGATGCAGCAGAGCAGTCCTGGCCAGGCCCATAGGAGAGCTGTGGCTGGCCAAGTTCAAACTTCACGTTGGTGGAATCAACAGCTGATTCAGATTGTGAAGAAGCCCACAAGAGGGACTTCCAAATGAAAACATGTTTAGGACCTATCTTTGCATGCTGGCTTGCCAGAGAAACCACCTTTACAAAACACTTACACTACAACAGCTAATTCAAATGAGAACCTTGTTTTCATATGGATATAAATCTGTTCAGATTTTTTCAGGAACTAATAGTTGTCAAGTAGAACAGATTCAAATATTTTTGTTCTAGAAAGATGCTGTCATCAGACATTTTATGTATTTGGATGAAATGAAGTATTTCAGCAGAATGTCAGTAGCTATGCTCTATTTTACCCATTGGACTGATAAGAACATTCTTCCAGGCCATGATTTTGATTTGAGCCAGTTCATCCATGGAGGATGGCTAAAAGGCCAGGAACAGCCCAAGCCAAATATCTTGCTGAGCATCTAAAATGACCTGCAAAAGCACCTTGATTACCAACAGCAACTCTCAAGCCAATCCTCAGCTGCTCAGCACAGAGGTCTTGCTCACATCCAGCTTTCCCTTGGCAGCATTCTTTTCTCTCAGGCTCCCCTGCCAAAAGCAAAGAAATGCAGCTGAACCTTGCTGGGACCAGAGGAACCTCCACTTCTATTCTCACTTAGGGAATCTTGCACTATGTCACCTGTGTCTACATGCCACCCATTTGCTGTGTATTACACACCAAAACTACTTCAGACATTATAAGTTAGAGTTTATGAGCCCTGAAAAAATAAAAAGCATTGCACATCTTTCTTTCTCAGCTGATGAACTGTTAAGTGTTTTTTTACTGTTCAAGCATGCAACTCTCTCTGAATGAATTCAAATAATGCTTAATTTAGTAAAACAGTCTGAGGTCTTCAGAAGACTAGAGGAAAAGTGACAAGAGATTAAGGCAACTAAAACCTGTTTCCCTGTTTCACTGCTCAAATAGAATTTGTTTCTTGAACATGCAAAAAACAAAAACCCCATCATTTCTGATGCTACATTTTGCTGAAATATAACTATGCCCAATGGCTCATACAAGGTATCAAAAAAAAAATATAAACTGTTCTAAATAAACTGTTAGAAAAAGCTATTTTACTTGATTTTTTTTTTTTTTTCTTATAAGCATATGCGAACAGCTCCAGGCAAACACATCTTTGGCCATCTCAGTAAAATGAAGTTACTTAGCTTTCACTAAAACTCATTTCTGCAGTCCCGGTGGTAATCTACAGGAAGGAAAAAATCTGTTTGGAAAAACACAAGTCGTATGTCAATGAACAAATTCGGGGGGATGATTAAATCACAGCAGAGATTTCTTAATTCCCAAAACACTACTCGCGATGGCTTCCCCCCTCCCTTTTAACCCTCCGAGGTTCAGAAACAGAAAATGGCTGAAAGTGAGAAGAACAGAGGAAAGAAAATGGTGTCGAGGCACTTGATTGGTCAGATTTTGCTGCAGAGTCCAAGTTTCTGACACAGAGAAAGAAATGTTATTAAAATGAAGTTTATCAGCAGTTAAGACTAACTGCGCCTTGCAATCTTAGGCTTTCCAGGAGATATATTTCCTCTAAGAATTTCTCAGTGGCTCCTTATTTCCTAATTTAAATGATGGCTGCGTCTAACTCAATCCAACCGCTTTGTAAAGCCATGGGTAGTCATTTGTAGCATCAAAAAACTAGAGGGACATAATTTCCAATAATTCAATGGAACAGCAGGCTCCTCAGATTACATAAAACTACCTGTAGCATTAATATATATAAAGGTGCCGTAAAGTCCAAAATAATTTTAGAAATGTACATTTTTCAGGCAACTACAGATCTATTTACTAGGAGAGCTGGGGTGTGTGTGTGTGACTGAATTTACAGTCAGGGAGAAATCTGCTTTCCAGGTAGGTTCACAAAAATCACTGAACATGGCAAATAGGGAAGAGCCTCCATTTAGAAATGATTCTAGACTTGCTAAGTTTCAAGCACAGATACTTCCTGGAAAACACTTCATCTGCGGTAACTTCAGCACATCTTTTCGGGAGATTCATGCAACCTAAAATCTGTAACCGTTAAAGATGTCACACATGTGGTCCAAGACAAGACACCAGCAAGGAGCACAAGACTCAGAAAAAGGACTCAGAAAACATCCTTGCCTCCACCTTCTATTCCATCCCCCCACCACTTTTGGAAATACATTTATCTCAGGAATAAATAGCAGTTCTTGAAATGGGCTGAGCATGCCCACGGGACGTCACTCACGACCAGGAATGATAGAGCACTGAGGAAAGTACTGATGGAGAGTCCTTCCAGGGAGGGCGGGAAAGGAGTTTTTACGCTTTCAGAAACAAAGCGAGTCCCACAGGCCCTTCCAAAAACAAAAAAAAAGGGGGGGGAGGCGGGGGGGAGGTCGAGATAAAATATTGGTGCTGGCAAAATAAAGCAATCAACTGAAAAACAGTGAGGTTAAATGAGGGACATAAAGGCAGCACAACATTTACAATACACAGGAAGCATTTAGAGTGAATTTAACTTTTCCAATCACGAGAGCAGGATTCTGTAGAAGTTTATTCCCTTACGAATACGAACACTTCGAATAAATGATTTTAAAATATATACTAACAGATAAAACCCGCTCATCTTTTAAATGGGTATCTTTCCTTTCAGAATAAAGACTACGCTTCCACGTACCAAAATAAAATGCGAAAAAACATCCAGAAAACAGTTCTTAACCCTAAACGAAAATTTGTTTTAGCAAAGTCACTTCTAAGGAATTAACTGCGCTACAGTTTTGCAAAACTCAGGACCTGAGTTCTACTGAATACGATTTAATAATTTTGTTTTGTACTTACTTGTCGTGCAAAATCCTCTTAACTGTAAACCACCCAAAAAAACATTTCTTACGCATAACTAGGAATTTACAGCTCCTTAGAGACGTTGTGGTGGCTCTTAAAAGAGCCTTTGGGTTTTCGATGGTCTGAAATTTCCGCCTGCCGACAGCTTACGCGCGCTCGCCACGGATGCGGCGGGCCAGCTGGATGTCCTTGGGCATGATGGTGACGCGCTTGGCGTGGATGGCACACAGGTTGGTGTCCTCGAAGAGCCCCACCAGGTACGCCTCGCTGGCCTCCTGCAGCGCCATGACGGCCGAGCTCTGGAAGCGCAGGTCGGTCTTGAAGTCCTGCGCGATCTCGCGCACCAGGCGCTGGAAGGGCAGCTTGCGGATCAGCAGCTCCGTGGACTTCTGGTAGCGCCGGATCTCGCGCAGCGCCACCGTGCCGGGCCGGTAGCGGTGCGGCTTCTTGACGCCGCCCGTGGCCGGCGCGCTCTTGCGGGCAGCCTTGGTGGCCAGCTGCTTGCGGGGCGCCTTGCCGCCCGTCGACTTCCGCGCCGTCTGCTTCGTGCGCGCCATCTCCCGCAGAAAACCCGAGCCGCTGAGCAAAGGGACACTGAGCGGGAAGCGGCCACAGGGGCCGCTATTTATGGCCACCAGCGCGCTGTGATTGGCCAGCGCGAAGAGACGGCTGCCATTGGACAAGAGCAGAGTTTGAAAAACCCGCGCGGTGGGGGCCGGTGGGGGGGCTCGGTGAAAGGGAGCGGGCGGGAGCCGCCGCCGT
>VXBC01003831.1:352908-403054 GCA_013399945.1 Ploceus nigricollis | reverse complement strand
GAAGGGAAGGGAAGGGAAGGTCACTGGTTTGGAGGTGCACATTGCATCTGCCTGTGCATTATTCATTAGCAGTTGCTTGCCAGTCTTTGGGCTGAAGTGATCCAAGTGGGATGCTAACCCCATGCCTGCAATTACTTGTCAGGACAATCAAAGGTCATGAGATCAAAACAACTAATTAGATGTCCTGACTGTCCAGATGGAAGTGGAGGCTTTCCTAAAGCTGATACATCCTTTTCTCAGCAAGATCTGGTAAATTATGTCCCACCTCCACTCCAACCATATCTGAATTTCCCAAGTACCCAGGCACCTGATAACAACAAACAGTTAACATTTATTGTGCTCAGGGACAAGCACCTCCCTCAGAAACAGCCCAATCTTGCCTCCACTTTCCACAGCAGGATAACACCTCTGCCATCACCTGCATAACTTCACCGTGGTACCTACATCTGGCACCTGCTCAAACCATTACATAAGTGGTTCTGCTCAGCCAGGCTGCCCTTAGAAATGTACATGAATCATTAAGTATTCCAGTACTCTCATCTTTCATACCTTACTCTTCTCCCTCCTAAAGCTTTGTTCCAAATGAAATGCAGTCACTTTCCTGCAGGGAGTGACCTCAAAGGACAGGAGTAGCTCACAGAGCAGAACTGCACCATTAGTAGTTTCCTGGGTGGACAAGTCACTGAGGCAAAGAGTGGCTGCAGTTCCTGATACAGCTTTTCTAGCCACCTTTGTGAAGTGCTTTGCACTCAAAAAGCCCTGGATAAAATATGTGTTATTGCTATTATTTTCAGTTAGCTGCCTGAGGCTGAGTACAAATGTGGCCTAAGCTCAGCAGCCATGACTTTATACCCTCAGCATGTCTTCAGTTTCTAATCCCCACCTTAATACACATTAGAGATCCCACCTGCAGATTTCTATTCCCACATTAGACAGCTTCTCTGAACGTAGGACTGAAGGTAGGAAGGAACAGCAGCACGAGGTCTGCAGTACATCACTGGCACAGACACAGATCTGCATAACAAAGAGCTTTGTGTCTCTTATGAAAAGGGGATTATATGAAGCTCACACAATTTTAACCATCCCAGCTCTAACATTTCTTTTAAAGCCTATGTGTCAGTTTGGATAAATGACTTTGGAGAAGTAGGAATCTTGTGAGTCTCAGCACTTCTTTCTGGGGGTGGCAGGCTGTGAGACACTGCTATGCTTCAACAGAGTGAAGAATGTGCACTTCTTCACAGCTATGAAACAGAAAATATATTGGATTCAAATATGATTTTCCTACAAGATTAGCAAATTTACTTATTAGCTAAAGGGACACTTCAGTGTGCATTTCAATTGGATAAAAATCTAATATTGTTGAGTGTTGGGTAGAAAACATTTATTGCAAAAAAATTTTAAAAAGGAGAATTTAGAAATTGTCAGACTATCAGTCAATCTTTTCCAGCATCACTGGTCTGAAAGGAGCTCATTTCAGAGCCTTCAGATTAAATATCTATAACATCCAGGTGTATCTACATCATGATATACCTGGATGTTATACCCTGATGATATACTTAGTATTATCTCTCCAAATGTCCTTTGAGCACAGTTTTCTAATTAAAGCCACTTCACCCTCTCAAGTATATATTTACTCAAAGAACTGTGCTCTATGGCTTCTATCTTATTTATCCATACCCCAGAGCACGCTTACCAGTACATCTACTTGGCAGCTGTATGTACATTTCAAAATTAATATCGAAAAACAAATAGCTGAGGCAGGAGAATGTGCTGGCAAAACTAAATAAGAGGAATTAAGAACTGACAGAACATTGTGACAGACTTTAAATTTTGATACAATATATTTTATAGTACAGAAAACACCTAGAATTAAATCCAAGAAGACAATGGTGACTTAATCCGTTTAGTTACCCGACCTAAGTATCAAAGCCAACAATTTTAAGGCTAAAGAAAATACCTTTACTTAGATAAATTGTTCTAGGACCCAGTTTGTTCACTGCTTAAAATAAACAAAGATAAACAAATTAAAAATATGCTTTATTTCTTGCTTTAAATCCTCTGGTTTCAGCCTGGATCTTGCTATACTTTTCTCTGCAGGATTGAAGAGCTACCTACAATTGGAGCACTGCTCATGCTAATTAAGGGTTTAGCCTTCTGGATAAAATGAGGAGTCTGAACTTCTGGGTCCTTTCACAGTCAGCTGTTATGAATCAATTTATTGTGAAGGGATAAGGTGAGTTAGAATCATAACATCATGAAATATCCTGAGTTGGACCTTGCTCAGGACACCCCAAGAATCACACCATGTCCCTGAGAGCACTGTCCAAAGGCTTCCTGAACTCAGACAGGCTTGGTGCTGTGACCACTGCCCTGGGGAGCTGTTCCAGTGCCCCACCACCATGCAAATAAGTGAAAGTGATTCCTGAAGATCATTATTGAGAGGCTCTCTAAGGAGACAGCAGCTGCTCCTTTCACCACTATTCCTGCACTGTCTGCAGTGTAACACACACAGTCCCTGTTCACTGCTGTGGCTGTGGCTGCAGAGCTTTTTTCTATCCCACTGAAGCGATACGCGGAATAAATAAATAGACTCCACAACTCGATGTAGTTATGAAGTGGGTATGTATGTCAGCGCCCGGCACAAGTGAGATAGCTCTCCAAAAACTTGTGCCCCGAGCATCAGTCTGTCCCACATCTTTATTCACAAAGGTGTTCCATATGCAATACATTACACAATTTTTCCATGCATATTCAACCCCTGGCCCCGCCTGTCCTCGCCTCTCATGCTAAATAGGTCCACGCCCTTCTGGGCATGCGTGGTTCGTTGTGGTGGTCGCACGGGTGGTCTCTGGGGGTCTCTGAGGCTGAAGATTGTGGTCTTCCTCAGAATTGAACTCTTGACCTTTTCTCCTCTGCGCATGTGCTTTTGGTCCTTTGGTGCCTATCTGAGTACGTCTGTCAGTTTTGATAAGCTTGGAGACAGAAGAGTCCTTTTATCTGGGTTCTTTGCATCTCCTGGTCTTCTCTGGCATTGTCCTTTATGCAAGAAGCTTCAGAGATTTGCATTTTCCTGTGCCCTTTGTACCATGGCAGAGGTTTCTCAAGTAAAAGGTTAAAATTCAACACATAATTCTACAAGCTAAAATTTAAATGTTTAATTTATTTTGTTAACTTAAGTGAACTCTAAAAATCTCTATTTCACCATTCCCACTAAAGCTGGCTCTAACTTATTTCCTAACTGAGGCTGATGGGCCCTTGCTTCTCCATAAACTGCTGACACACCACTACAGCAAAATCCTTCCTTGACAAGGGTGTGATATAATCATACCAGACATGTCAAGCACATGAACCCATTGTTCAGAAGTATTTGGAAGAAAAGCCCCAGGAATGTCAGTCACCTCTGTGCTTAAAACACATCACAGGAAAAGGGCATCTTCTTGACTTCTTAGCAGCCACAGAAGCATGCATCACATCATTTCTTCAAGCTTATACATAAAGTACACCTTTATTGAAAATATACATCAGTGTGCCACATTAGACCTGGATTCACCTCTCTCTGACATCAACAGAAAGAGTGTTTTGGGTTGAAAAAAATTACATAATAATAGTCAGGTTTGTGCACTTTCATGTGGAGTCACATTCATTTGGGTAAAGTTCATCCAAGCTAACATTGCACTTGGTCACTTTGTCAAAAACTGGAATGAGAACCTCTGTGAGGAGCTGAAAGCCATACCAAATGTAAGCTGTCTACAATGGGAAGTAGAATTCAGAAGCCTCATAAGAAAAACATTGCTAAACCACTTAAAGATGGCTTTTTCTTTTTAGCAGTATTTCCATTCCTTTCAAAACTGTTCAGCTGGAAATAAATGAAACATTTTTAAAAGTGTTGTTCCCATCTAATTTTAAAAGACCAGCTAAATATCTAGATGTAAAAAATTTACTTTGAAATAACTTTTGCAATATACTGTTTTTCAAATAGGCAACTTCCCTCATAGCTGTGAATGCAGTGCTCCTCATACATCAGGCTCTGCCCTGATCTGGATTACTGAGCACTGTTATAGAACAAGCAATAAATAAGAACAGCAGCTTACTTCACATATCTCTGTACATGTTTTCACTTCAAATACCTAACTATATAAATCATGGTTTTATGGTTCTTGTAGAGAGAGGATTAACTGGAAAATTGAAATCCTATTCTGGGCACTAAAACACTTTTTTTCTTTTTTCATTTGGTGTCCAAGCCCCTTCTGGGAACTGATGCAACCTCGTTATGATTCCATAAAGCTTTAGAGATTTTATAAAGCACCAAAATTGCTGTTAAGTGATCCAGCACTTCTTTGTTTTTCACACCATCTGTGACACTTCACACAGTGTCTGGTCCCCAGCACTGTACACAGGAGAGGAGAGGCAGTGTTTGTGCCATAGGCTTGTAGAAAAATTTTCCATCTTCCTTAGAGGGAAAAACTTGGTTACATCTGCAGGGGATCAGAGGCAAAACTGCAGTGATTATTGCCACAATCAGAACAAAGTATGAGGTTGTCACACCTCAGGCACAGAGAAAACACTTTTAGATCAGAAAAAAGTTAAACTTCCAATTAAGTTTCCCCTTATCTATCATAAAACAGACATAACATCTTATCTATCTCCTACAATAAAGCCATTAACAGGGCAGCAGTGCCAACTCTACAAAATATTTTCTAGAATCAAATACCATTTTCTGCCCTGACCCTTCCACTTTCGACTAGAATCTTTGAGTCTCTCAATTGCTCTAATTCAAAACAGTAATGAGATTATTTTATCTTGTTATGGTCACAGTAATATTATTTTCAGAAAAGCATTGTTTCTAAAATAATGCTTTTGAGTTCTTGTGAGAAAGAATAACGTCTTAAAGTTTAAATATGGTAAATCAAAATATGTCTCTGGTTAAGTTTGTCTCTGACAGTTGCCATTCAAAACATTTGTTTTGTGTATTTGGGATAATTAATATTGTGCTGCACCTTGAATTTTGCACTATTTTCTCAGAAATACCAACATCATGGAAGGTTTCTCAGTTCCAGTGCTTGCTTCCAGGACAATCTGCTGTAGATGAAGTTCCTGGAATGAAGTACCCATCTGCTGATGTCAGCAAGAAAGTTGTTGTTGTCTTTAACAACAAGCCCAGAATTTCATTTTTATCTCCTCAGGAGAAGAAATATTGGTGGCACCTGGCAAAAATCCAGTGCACTGGTCTGACTTTAGGAATCGAGGTGGCATTGGGTGACATCAAAGATCCATGTCACCTAATCTTCTCCACAAATACACTAGCACTAAATTTCAGGACAAGAATTCTTTATCCTGATTTCCTGTCATCTAGCATTGTCATCTTCAGGAGATTCCTGGGCTGTATCCTCTTTTCTACATATTTAGTTACTCTGAACCCTTTTCCATGAAATTGTCCAGTCCATTGTCTGAGCCCATGAAAAACTCCCTTGAATCCAGCAGCCACAATGTCCTGGCCAAGGGTATTCACAAGCCTACAATCAAACATGCAATCTACTGCTTCCTCCTGTCTGAACAGTGGTTCCCATTCTTTCCCTTCAATACTCCTACTCCTTTATTTACATAAAGTCCCAATCTTTTTCTCCAAGGTTGCTGTTATTTTGTGGCTCTCACCTATTGTAAATGCAGGTGAACCCAATGGGAAGAAATGATGTCTGACTATAGATCAGAAAGCTGAATGATTTCTTTATTATAACTATATTATAATACATTAATATACTATTTAAAGGAGACACTAAAACTACATACTTACTTTCTAACTACCATATCTAACTACTAACAACTCGTGACCCTCTCTCGAGAGTCCAGACACAGCCGGATTCGATTGGTCATCAGGCCCAAACAATCCTCACCAGAATCATCCCAGGTAAACAATTCTCCAAACACATTCCACATGGGAGAAAACAAGGAGCAGAAATAGGAATTGTTTTCTCTTTCTTCTCTCTGTGGTTCTACATGAAAAATTCCTGAGAGGGAGAAAATGTGCCTGCCATTTTGAGAGACTCACCCAAGGGTCTCTTCCAGCCAGAAGATTCACCAGTTACACAACTCTTCCTTGTATAGAAGCTGTTTCACTTTTTTGATTCCTGTTTGCTTTCCCTGAACCTGACCATGCCAGACCCCAACCTTCCCACTAAGTGGTGACACCAATTTGGGGCCCCTAAGGAGAAGTTCACACAATTTTTTCCTACATTCATCAATGTATCAATACCCTGAACCCTAGCTGACATTCTGCTGACTGATCATTCAGATCTGTTCCTTCCACCACGTCTCCTAGACAGGTGTCACTTTTACTACCATGAATAATCCACTACCTCTGCAGACTTTGTAATGTTCATGTCCTTGTACAGATGATATGAAAAAGGACCCCAGCAGCAATCTGGTGGAAATGCATCGAGGACAAAGTTTGCTTTGGGTTTTAATATACTGAGAACATCAAAAGGCAAGATTTCCCCTAGTAATTCCATGCACTTGGCTTTGTTTGCCTACTTCCACCATATGGGCAAACATGCCATTAAAAATGCCAGAGAGGAATGTTGTATATAACCTATGAAACAAGAAAACATGAAAGGACTGTGCTGATTGTGCATAGAGAAGACAAGAGTGAGAAAACTTAATGGTCTTCCAGCTTGTCAAAGATTGGAACAAAAATGAAGGCAGCAAACTATTATTCATGTTCACTGAGATAGGAGGGAGAATAATAAGCACAAATTGCTACAAAGGAGAAAAAGTTTAATTATCCAGGATAATTAAAAATCTGAAAAGACTTTCAGGAAAACTGGGCTTAACACTACTGAGGATTCTTTAAAGAAAGCTCAAGTATCTGCTAGGAAATACTGCAGCTGTATTTTTCATCTCAGCTTAGGGCAATGGATGGAATGGGGTTAAGTAAGCAGACTTGTCTGAACTCATCATCTTGCCAGTGAGGAAATATTACAGAAGAATTCAAATTTCCATGCTTAAGAGAAGGGTTTAAGCCACCTGTGAACATGATCTGGTTTTCAGAAGGGCTGAACTTCTTCAACTCTTACTAGATACAAATAACAGGTAGGTACTAAGAGTCTTGACATGCTGGACTTCTCTCTTGCTTTGACAGCTACTTAAACCAGACTTTACCTTCAGCTACACAGGAATTAACTATTTTTTCACTAATAATGTTCAAATAGGCAACTCATTTTACCTGTGAGATGAAAGCATAGGAATATTTCATCTTTTGGCTTATGTGGTGTTTGGGGCTAAGGAGGAAAGTGTTTTACACACCTTATCCTCTGAATCAGAAGGGGATTGTGGTGACTCTGTTTTGTAGAGGTTTTTTGTTGCTTTTCTCATTCTGCTTGAACTCTAGAGCTTAAAATCCCTTAAGAAGAGAAGGCAGCCTTCTTTTTTATTGATCAGTAGCTTCTGTGGTGTGGGGAGGCAGACAGAAGGGATATCTCTGCCTTTGTGGGTGTACGACATAAGTGATGGCAAATGGAAAACACACAGATCATGCTGAATGCTAACGAAATGAGGACTGAAAACCTCCCAAGCACTCGTCAGTACAAAAACAGGAAAATACAATTATTTCTGTTTTGAATATCCCAGACAAATGCAGACACTCAACCTGGATATCTGTATGTTTATGTGATAATGATGAGTAAAAAAAATAGCTGTTAATTTTAGACACTGCCATAAACAAAACACAGCAGAGTATCTCTGCATTATGCACAGGATACCACAAGATGCACGAGGCTCCTCTCAGAGATTGGCATTCAGTGCAAGGAAGCAAAGAGTTGGGAATTTTAACACCTGCATTTGGATACCTGCCGTTTCAGGGGTGAGGTAGATCTTTTAGATGAGAAGTTCAGATGAGAAAAGGAGGGAAAAAAGTGCAGTCAGAAGCAGTCAAATATTCAGACTGGCAAACTGGAACAATGCCACTGAAGTCAATCAAGCTCTGACAGGTTGCAAAAGCCAAAGTGCTACTCTAGAACGTTGTCTGAGCACAATTGTTATGTATTGTGCTGTCTCCCTTTATCAAAGCAGAAATTGCTCACAGATGCAGAAAATTTATTACCTCTGAAACAAACCCACTTCCACCACCTTTGAGAAGATTTTGGACAAGCACATGTTCTAAAACAGTGAGTATCCAGCAGGCTGTTTCTGAATCAGTACTTTTTTTTTGGTAAATTAAAATTTCTGACAGGTATTAATGAAAGTCTGCAACGTTCCACTGCTTCAGCAAGCAAGCTGGATGGTCCAAGAGCTGTGATACAATTAAAGTATGTGAAATGAAACCTGTCTTCCAGTTCATCTGTCAGTTACTGAAGCAGCATAAAAAAAGGTCTAAGCTCCTAAGAAAATGAACATGCCATAGATATATTTATGCAGAAGAATGTCTGTCTTTTGGGAAAGACAGGTTAATCCTTCACTTGACTTCAACCATTGAAGTGAAAAGCTATCTTTATTTTTTTCCCTTCATTAAAACGGGAAGTTTGAATCCAACAGAAGGCAGAGTCCCTGACAAGATTTTAATCTCTCTCATAAATTTGTGTTGACATAATGTGTTGTGATTTCTACAAAGCATTTCACTCAATGCCATTCAGCAGCCTGATTTTAAAACTTTGGCATTGCAAAAGTTAATGTTGTCTTTATCAAAGAGATTAAAAACATCCAAATTATGGTTAATGAAGTCACCAACACATAAGGTTGTTTTCAGGATGGAGATAAAAAAGAAATAAAAAATAATCCTGCATGATGTTGTTGAACACTGTTACAAAATGTTACAAACAGAAAATCAGTATTAAGTTTGGAAGTGGCAGAATTTTATCAGACACTAAGCCAAAGCAATTAACAATTATAAACTATTAGTTCATTATTGATGCAGAAATGGCTTTTATTTAATGACAAGAAAAAGGTGCTCCTCCTCTGAAAGACCAGAAAGGACCTTTGGGAAATCAACTTCTAATTTCTGCATAAGGCAGGCTGACAACATTCTCTGGTTTCAATCATGACTGAGAAAAGGTGCTTTAGACAAACTGCATTTTCGTACAATTGCCAGTGATCACTCCATCAGACACTTCATAAATAGCTCTGTTGACTAGCGGTCCTCATTTGTTTTAGTAAAAAACAAACACATTCTCACTGAACATGCAGCAATGATCCTCACATCTGGAATTGCACCCAAACCTCCAGGCTGCAGTCTGGCAGCGTTATTTGCCTGACGGGGAGGGGAGCCCTGGCTCAGTCAGGGGTGTGGGGCAGAGGGTGGGATGAGCAGAGCAGCTCTGACACACGTCTGTGACCTTCAGAGCAGGAGTCCCTCACCCTCCTGCTGCCTTCTGCAAGGCAAAATTAATGGGAAGGGACGAATCCTGTGCTGTGGAACTGCAGCACGTGGAGAGGATGGAGTCACATCACCAGAAAAAATCCTTCACTTCACCTTCCCCTAGTGCCAGAACCCAGCACACATGGCCATAAGTACAGAGGTCTCATGGTAATAAATGGTTTTGCCATTTATTACTTACACAGGGATTTTTCTTTGCTTGTTACACAGGCAGAAGAACTAAAGGACTGAGGATATGAGAGTCGAAATATATGCCTGCTCTTAATATAGGAACATGTGCCAAAACAGTATGAGCTTTTTAACTGCTCTAAACTATAACTCCTCTAAAAGCATTGTATAATCCACTAGAATCCAAAATCTATGCACTCATCCCAGAGGAGAAATGTACTGTTGTAAGATATCCCTTTAGGATAAGGAAATAACAAATATTTGATAATTAAATACATTAACAGTACAGAAATGCTCACTGAGAACTTATTGACTAAGCCTCAAGATGGAAAAACCAGCAAACAAAAGTGAGAGTCTCAAAAGCCTAGAAAAAAGAGCAAACATAGTTATGCTAATAACTATTGACAGGGGTGAAGAATTCTGTATTGAACATAGATTTTCTAGGTTTTTAACCCAGCTTGTCAGAATTGACAATTATATTACTAGACAGTATTATCTCATTAAATGTCTGTTGTTGAGTTTGAACCCCACTCATTTGACTTTTCCCTTCTATATAACAACACTTTCGGTCTTTTCGATACCAAATTAGAAGAAACAAATTACGTTATTTTAAACTATCATATTTGCATCATTATTAATGGACATACATAAGCACTCTGCAACTTTTAAATTGGCTAAAAGCAACCATAAAACAATACACATGCATTAAAGCATATTACTGAAAATTACATTTAACATTTCAACCATAAAAAAATCCTTGAACTCGATGCAGAAGAGCTATAGTGATCTAATGTGCCAACACTCTGAGTTTTCTCTTTTGTTATCTTTAAATATTCTCCAGAGGTCAAATACTTTAGCACAAATCATGAGTACACCTGGTTTTACATTGATCTTCAGTAAATCTGATTATCTACAAGACAGTACAGTCTAAAGCCTTATGAAGAGTTCAAATATTCCAGAGACCTCATTTATTGACTGGTTAAATAGCAATAAAAAAATTGTAATGCTTGTTGGCCCTCTGAAGTTGTGATGTACTTAGACTTGCATAGGTTGGTTTCCAAAGCTCTTCTGAATTTAATAGGTCCCTTTTCTGTCAGTTGTAAACTACTGCCTCAGCTGATTTTTGGCACGCTGTTCTGAAATGTTGGTAATTTGGCTGGGACAGAATACAATGAATGGTAGAATGGATGAATTACCAGGAAGGCAATTGCTCATAACAGATTAATGGACATCCTAATAGTTTTGTAAACTTAATGTCTCTCAATGCATATAAAGTGTCAGCAACCTATTTTTGCCACACATTTTTTCTCTGAAACCCATTATGGGAGTGGATTCAGCCATGCTGTTGAAACTTCTTTGTAAGAGCAGGAGATATTGACACACACACCCAAGTCTTTCCTCAGGAGTCTTGTTTCAGACACAGAAAGGCAGAGGTGATACAACAGCAGAGAGCAAAATATGCCACAAGATGTTTGCAATTGCCCATTTGGTCAGTAGCTCACACAGCTATCAGACACTATCCCAAAACCTTTAAGGCCTTTTGTATGTGTTGTTTCATACATCTGCCAAATAGCCTTTTAAAGAACATCTGACAGAGGTCTGACAAGAAGCAGAATGATTTCAGGTATGTTCCAGACAAGAGGTTGAAAACTGTATTTTTGAAGCATCAAAGGAAAAGCAATACATTTACACATCTCATTTTCAACACAGTCAAATTCTCATCAATATCTCATTCTCAAAGCTGTCTTTTTGGCATTTCTTTCTTCTTGAAGAAAGCCTCCCTATACATTTTCATTATATCAGTATGTTTTCTGCCTCTCCCCACTAAATTCAGACAAGTTATACGATTAAGAGAGAAGGGAGCTTTTGGTTGGATATGCTGTGCTTGATTAAGCAACCACTCTTCCCTCAAAACTGCTGCTGCTACCACCATTCAAATCTTAAAAATCCCCAAAATCCTGTGGCACATGGAGAGCAATGGCTTTGGTGTGCTGGACACTCTGATGTCATGCCATTCACTAAACAGCCCACTCTGATCAAAATTGAAGAGAACACATAATCTGCAAGGAGATAAAAAAAAATTAATTCTCAATAAGCAGAATTGTTTGATGGCTTTCAGTCAAACTCTTTATTCCAGCATTTCCATAACAATCAAAGTATTCACACTGGTGCATTTCCTCTGGCAGCAGTCATTTTGAAATAAGGGTGTTGAAACAGGATACTTTTGTATAAAAAAAGATTGCTGTAAAGAGGCATTCTCATAAACAGGTGGCAGAAGAAATAGGACAGCACTTAGATGTACAACTGGTATACAAGTAGTTGTGAAAGGCTGTGATAAGCTTGGAGGTATTAAAGCAATCTTAAAATTGAAGCTTCCAAATCATATTATGTTTGTGCTCATCAGCTGGGAGTCATTTAGGGTGATCTTGGTGATACTAATCTTTTTGGGGATGTTTGTTGAAAGAAGCAGCTAAGCAAATGCATTCATTTTGAATTTAAAACTGATGAGGGGGACAACTAAACACACCTGCTATGAAATCATGTGGAACAAGCACTATGGGATGGGTAGTACAGTTAGGATTTAGGGCATCTCAGTATTTTCCCTGCCTGGAGAGAATAAGATGCTGGGTACATGCGCTGTCCCTTGAAATAGCCTTTAGAAAAACAGGCTATATTCCCCCATGTTCTGAGCACTCGACTGATAATATTTACAAAAAGCTTTGAGATTTTAAACTACAGAGGAAATTTAAATGCAGCTTAGGGGCTAACTTTATTTTAGGTTTTCTTTGTGAAAATCCAGAAATGCTACATAAGTGCTCATGAGTTATTGCTCATTAAGCCTTATGAAAATAATTGAGGATTAGGCAGTTTTGAAGATGAGGAAAAGACAAAGGTTAGGCTTGGTTTATATTTCACTAATACTGGTGTAAAATGAGTTTAACAGGAATACAATGCCCTTCATGTAACCAGGATGGCTCTCTATTGATGTTGTTATGCAAGCCAACATGCAAACAAAACCAAGAGCACAGTGGAAACAATGAAACATTCAGGCCTGGATTTCTCCCTTCTAATTTCAGAAAGAAGGATTCTCAAATTAGCTGGGCAAAATCAGTTACAATTCATTATATAACATATGCAAACAAAAATTAGCATTTCCTTTGTATCTTAGGCTGAAAAATCTGGTTTTATCTACATGAAACCAACCTGCTATGCTCACTATTCTTGTCTTTACTGTTAATTCTACCTGAGCCTGCTCATAGTTTCTCTCCTGTTCTGTTACTATACAGAAAGGAGCTTGGCTTTTCTCAAAGAGAAGTCATTTCCTTCTGTACCCAATTTGTGTTAAGACCCCAAATCCACAGCTGAAACACTTCCAGTTGGCCAAGTAGCTAAAAGTAAATAATGTATCCTAACCAAGTCTCTCATCACAAAAAATTAAAGTATAAGATATTGATGTAGGTGCAGGCTGGTCTCAGTCTTTATTGGTACAGCACACTATCATTTTGTCTGAAGATGAATAATGCAGGTTTCTTAAAGACTGAATATGCACATCTGGGGACCTGCTTGACCAGATAAACTGCACCATTTGCTATGACAATTCATTTGAACTACAGCTTCATATTTTTCTAGTCAGGGCTGAAGTAAAAAGGAGACTTTGCTATCAGGGGTGCGCAGCTGTGGGACAATACCATATCTGAAAACTAAAGGAGAAACAAATTCAGAACTAGGGAAGACCTGGAGATTTCAAAAGCATTGCCCAGCATCTCTGCTGGAGCTCCTTCTTAAAGAAGGATTATCAGCAAACTGAGTATAAACTGATGCAAATCATTCCACGAAACTACTTGCAAGACATGAACCATCAGATGTGGCTGTAAAATCTGCAATTACAATTTAGGTTGAAGGGCTCTTTGATTGTAATTAAACTCTAATTCCAGCACAGGAAAGGCGAATTGTCATGTTCTCCACATGGTATTTAATTCTCAGATGCTGTTCCTTCACCTTTTTCCTCTGGAGGCAAGACTCTGGAGTACAAATTATCAAAAGAGAGCTATAATTTTGGATCTGACATAAAAAAATATGTGTGACTCATAGACACTATGCATCTGTTATCACAGCCCTAAATACAGGATTATTTGGTAGATTGAACTTAGAGTTTCTAGAAGAGAAATTTGCAGTTTCTCCTTTGAATTACATTTTAAGTTTTGTAAATAATCACAGGCGCACTTTTTCAGCTTATTACTACAATCAAAGTAAAGCATAAAGCACTTGGCAAGTGGCAGGTGTCTTTTAAAGAATAAAGATGATGTGGGGGTGAAAGCTAAGATCCAGGAATTTCTCAATAAGATAGAAAATAGATCTAATCTTTCAGTAAAGCACTGAATATGGTGCAAAGCCTGTAATACTGCCTTAAAAGTGAGATTCAGAAATCGAGGCAAAGATAAGATAAGTAAGGAATTGCAGTGTTGACAGGGATGGCAAGATTCTGCTTTTTAGAGTTTTTAAAGAATCAGTCTTGGAGCTGATGCTACCTAATGTTTTTAATAATTAACCAAAAGAAAATTACATCCATTAAGTTTCCGGGTGACACAAAATTTAAAGAGAATATAAGAATACATCAGATGTGAAAAACAGTGGGACTTGGAGGAAACAAGCAAAATACAAATTTCACACAAAATACAAATTTAAATTCACCAAGTACAATTTTATGGGCAATGACAAAAATTTGCAAAACTTTCTGAGCTGCAAACATAAATATAAAATATATATAAAATATAAAAAAACCTGACAGTCAGAAACTAGCAAGGATATGTACTTGGCAGGTACCTGCGGGAGTAAAATCAGTCTTTAATATTCTAGTAATTATAATTGATATAATTTAATAAATTTATGCTCTGAAGCAGTAACAGAGCCTTATACACACTCGGAGATTAGTGTTTTGATCTAGTTTTGTAACAGGAAATGATAACTTCAGCATTCATAGTCACAGTTCATACCTATTTTTTGACTTCTTTTCTTTGGAAATAAGACAGATAATATCATCTGTGTTTCCTAGTGAACTGTTGCATTATTGGTCATTTTTCTGTCCAAGAAGAAAGAAGAGCTGACATTTCAAAGATGATTATGCTCTTACTGTCATCACAAAAAAAAGATGGCCAAAAAGAGAACAGAGTTTGTTGAAGACCTCACATAGAAAATCTGCAAGACAGAAAGACCTCATAAAATCTCCAGCAGTAGGAAAAGCTTTATATAGGATTTGCTACCAAAGGACCTAAGACTCCAGTCCTGGAGAAACATCATTTTGCAAAAGATACGATCAATACGTTAAAACACAAGACCTACAAAATCAGTGTATCAGTCATGCAAAATTGCCACCAAGAGGTGAGTGCTGGTGCTTGTTCCTGATGAAATGGATAGACTTGTGAAGCATTTGGCTCTGTGAAACATTTAGGAAATTATGAATTGATCCTTACTTGGAAGAAAGCAATTCAATGTTTTAGTGCCTTCCAGGGAAACAGTAACAGCAGACTGAGAAATATGTGTCATATATCAACACGTTCACTGCTGTGCCTATACATATTCTGTGTGTTTATGTGCTTTGCATGCTGCTTTCTCCTAAACACTGAAAGTTAGAGTCCTGCCTGGGGCTCTTCTTTTCTCCCCACATGGCACTGGAAACAAAATATGGCAGGGAGGGTAGGAGAATGCTTAAATTTGCTGTTATCTAAACTGATATTTGCACTGCTGACTTCCAGTGTTTGTATAAGGACCTCATAGCTACTGTAAATTATATGATGCTGTGGGATTTATTTTTTCTTATTTTTAAATTATTTTTAATAATTATTAAATTATTTTAAATTATTTTTAGTTTTAAATGGTACAAAGCTAAGAAAAAGGGTTTTGTAAAGTATATTCTGATCTGAATAAAGAGGAACTGGTTAAAGGAACAGTTTAATGTATATCTTGATTTTGTAAGTGAAAAGGATGGACAGGAAGGGTCAGTATCAGCTTTCACAGCCCAGAAAATACCAAAAATAATGAGCCAAGTTAATACCTGATTACTTTCTAAGCATCCAACAGCCTTCAAAGTAGCAGAAGTGACTACCCAAACCAGAGACTGGGGTTACCAGGTAGCTTTTTATTAAAGCTAAACCCAGCCACAGAAGGATGCAACCTCTGTTAACTCACTGATCTGACTGTCAGAGTATCCACCTAACTTACATGGAATTTGTCTTGCTTACCCACTCCTCTATGAAGGTGTCTTTAACACACAGTTCACTTAAAAGTTCTTCAGAAGAGCTTAACATTTCTTTAGAGACAGGACTGGGACATAGGCAAATGTCCCCATGTTTGCTGTCCCTAGTAGCAATACAAATATCCCACAGGTGTTTGTCAGATCCCACTGTGCCACTGCACCCCTTACAAGAATCAGTTTCCACCAAAACATTTTGGCTGGCCAAAGAAACAAAGTCCTTAATTCTGACCTGATAAACTCCCTGAAGGATTCATGGTTGGGTTTTTTTGTTCCTGTTTCTTCCTTGTTCAGCACAAGGCTGCCAAGCACCCTTCATCACCCTGAGTCCCATCTCTCAGGCCCCTCGGTACCAGCCACCCTGGGATTAACGATTAGCCCACAACAAAGTAGCTGAACTTTAATTCTCTTGCTCATGGGAATAGAGCCCCTGAGTCCGTGATTAAATCAACCTGGTTTTCAGACACTCTGGAGCTCTGAAGCACATTTTATCACCAGCTAAGCAAACTACACAAAGCTTTAATTTTCAGTTAAAGCCTCTGCAATGTGGTGTTTCTTTTCCGTGGGGGAGACTGAATTGCTCACTCTCCTGTCTTTACTTGCCAGTGTCAATATTTCCTTCAGTTAAGAAATAACTGCCGCTCTAACAAATTGCACAAATCTGCTGAACATCTCATGTGTGACTCCAAGGCTAGACATAATTAAACATTCCCTTTTTCTATAATAAAAAAATTATTAAAAAAATAATTCTGATGTTTTAAACACACTGAGAGATTTTCCTGTATTTTTGGATAGATGCATGCTCACGCACATTCTTGCAAAATATTACATCACCAGATGTGTCTTTGTACTTTACAGGGGTCTGTACAAACTGATAAAGACAAAGCTGAAACTTGAAATACATTTTTCTGTGGTTTAAACATCTTCCACAGTGAATATTTTCCTGCTTAAGATGATCCAGAAGTACATTAATCGTGAAAAGCACACCTGTACTTCTTTAAATGCTATTCTTTTAACTAGAGAATTTGACAACAACACCAACACCTGCTCTTAGGTAGATTTGTAAAATGAAGCAGGCAGAAAGTGCTACATTCACTATAAAAAAATAAGAGGATTTTTCCAGATGTTAAACTGTATCCATGGTTCCTGTTCTTTGCATTAATATCTGTGTTTCCTTACTGTTATGGTTAACTGTAAATTCTTATGCTATACTGTAAATTTCTACAATAGAAAAGTCTTTCTAGGAGATAAATAAAGTGCAACAAGAGAGTTTAAACAATTAATTGCATTTATTAGCCGGTACATAATTCCGCCCTTTGTAGTTTGGGAATTTTTGCTTACAGGGAACACACAAAGTATCTTTCTATGTACCTGCTTCTGCATGGTCCTAAACTAATTGGGCAATGTCTCACAAATTGCATAATTGGCTGAAACATTCCTAACCTTCTGATTTTAATCAGGAACACATGGTGCATATCAATAGTCTACTTCATTATGCCTCAAGAAGATCCAGGCTACTGTCCATTTTCAATTAAATCGTATTTTAAAAGAACAGCAACTTGACCTTTTGGAATACCACATAATAGGTTTAAAAACTTAAGCAGCTTTGGCTTTTTTTCCCCTGGAATAGCTAACTAACAAATAGAAATAAGCACCCCTTATTGCAGTGTGTCACCAAGGATCAGCCTTCGACGCAGCTTTGGATCCATTGGCTCTGTCTTGTGATGATAATACCTGAAAAAAAAAAATCAATTGCAAAAGAGTACAGGCTTGTGTGTCTCTACAGCCTTGGAGCTTCCTGTTAGCATTTGTTTACTAGAAGAACATAGAAGCTACAAAAGAAAAAGAGTGGGTGTGATCAAACAGCAGAACATTGAGAGGGCTCCAATCCCAAAAGGCTCACCCTTTTAACCAACAGCAGTATGCAAGAGAAAAATAATGAAAAAGCCTTTCTAAAGGTAATGAGCAGATCACTGCCAGAGCTGGGAACAGAATATGCATCTTTAAAGTGGTCAGTTCTATTTATTTCTCCTTAATTCCAACTCTGATTGAAATATCTATTATTTTAAGATTCTCATGACATCCCTGAAAATCTGTAAAACAGCCAAGAAGATTTTAGCATCAGCATAATTTTCCTTCCTCTAATTCGGATTACAGGGATTCTTTTTGTTTACCTGTGGTGACAGCAGTTGTCAGCCAGTATGGCTCTGTGCATAATCCAAAAGAACTGAATCAGTAGCAAGCCATTAGACAGCCAAAAGAGCACTGCTCAGGAACTTATAGCTACATGAGATTTCATAAGACTAAACAGAAGTCATGAGAGGCTTTTATTGGAATATATCAGCAGTTCTGGGAAAGCTCACAGAAAAAAAATCATGCCACTCCAGCACATGCTGGCTATGTTGCTGAAAACCTCTCTGGTCTCTCAAGTTGATGGATTGTGTTGAACAGCTGGCTCACTAAAGTTGCAAATATCTGTAATTCATGTGCCCCAATGTTTAGGAATAATACTTGTCTCCAGCTTGAATGTCACTGTGCCCTTGTGTAAGTGGAAAGTGACAAAGCACTACCATATTTCTAGAGCTCAGAAACAATCCCACACAGTGTGCTTGTTCATCACCAAATGAGATGAAAGCATAAAACAAAACCAAAAATAACAACAAAACTCTGAAAAAAATATAAAACTATTCACTAAGCACAATGGCCTAAACAAATGGTCCAGAGTATCTCTGCAGACTGAGGTCAGAGGTGATTTAAGTTTATGTAATTGATTATTAGAGACTTTAACTTTCTATTTCAATAGAAATATCTATTTCAATAGAACTATTCCCTCATCTAAAAGCATGAAGAGGCATCCACCACTCTCCAGCTAGGAATTCATCAGGCAGGTAAGAAAACTACCCTTATTTCAGGTGTTAGTAATTTTTTCTTTATTGACATGTTGTTCAGTGAAAGTCAGTCCACTCTTTTTGGAAGTACACTTCCTTCAAACAGTCCCCCACGTGTAGCCAAAAGACTTGTAAAGAAAAAAGTAACAAAATTAAGCCTCTTAGAAGAGTATATTGTGGAAACTATGGAATATTTATAGAGCATCATCCTGGGCCCTGGATAATCAGAAGCCTAACTTCAAATATTCTAACATTCTATTTTGTGGCTGGCAGAGGAACATTTGAACATTTTGGATAAAGTTAGCCTTTGTGAATGCTAATTCTCCTGTCCCACCTACCTTCAAATCAAAGACCTTTAAAACCCTGGTGTGGATAGTTTTCAGAGTTTAAACCAAAAATATTTGTGGATAGTTCAGCTGAACTGCCAAAGACATCAGGCTCCAGGAGGAACAAGACAAGTTATTCCTTGTCATTCTTCTCAAGTATTCTCTCATGAGCAAAAAAACAGATGTATCCAGATGCCATAGCAGCCAACTGACACTAATTACATCCAGGATAAACAGAAGATGCAATTCATAAGCAAAGGTAACTAGGGATTTCAAAGAGTTACTAGTTAATATAGTGAGGTTTTGTCACTGGAAGTCTTGAAACCAAATGCAATGTCATTTTAAAAGCTGTGTTTCTTATCTCAATAAGAATCCATGCTGGCATTATGGAGTTCAGTACCCTGGTCTGGCTCATACAGGAGGTCAGTTGAGACAATCCTAATGGTTTCTTCTAGCCTCTAAATCAGTAAATAAAGAAACAGCAAATATCTCCATGAGTAGTCATAAAAATAGGTTGATCATAATAAAAATGAAGGCTCAAAAGAATGAAAAAGTTGGGTTTGCCTACTAACATTCAGAAGTATGACAAAAATAAGCACTTGAAGTAATAATCACTTTAAATTATTTAAAAAGCAAAAGAAAAATATCAACAACAATAAAACAAAAAACTTCTACCAACAGCTGGCCATCTGCTCAACCCCAGGAAGGGCATTGCTTTCTGTGTGTTTTATTGTTTTGTTTAATTTGTCCTAAAGGTCACAAAGCAAGATTATTTTCTCTTTTGCACAGGGCTATTGGACACCTTAATAGATTTCATTATACAAGCCATTTCTCTGACATTCAGCTGACATTTGACTGTTCATGACCTCTCCTGAAATGACAGAAAATACGTGCAGATCTACCTAGGAATACAATACATGTGTGGTAGAAAGCAGGAAAAAAATTTCAGGTGGAAGAAATATCAGAATCATCTTTGACATGACCACTTTCACACATCTTAAGTGTTTGAAAACACAAAGACTGAAAAGAGCACTACTCCAACTCTTCTTCAATACTTAAGACAGAAAAGTCAATAATGGGATTTTTAATGTAGTGGTTTCAGCAGAAAAAGTGACTATGGACTGAAGTGAGAAAGGGATTACATTAAAAAGTGCACAACAGACTTGGGTGACTGGCTCCACTTGTTTTATCTTCACTGTACATACAAATTAAGTGATAGGTAAAATGAAATAAAAGGAGTCTTACCTAAGTGTCTAATTGCAAAATGTACATTCCCCTTAAAAAATCTTAGCTGGAAAAACTTCATCACATCGTGGTTTGTATCATCACTGCCCACCCTTTGCCAAAAAGACATTGGCTGTCACTCACCTGAAGGAATTCCTCTCTTTTTCAGAGCACTTGTGGATACCAGCTCCCAAAATTACTCAGTAGTTTGGAAGATGCTGACTGCCAGTTTGGGCCACAAGCCCTGCAAAGGACTTGCCATTTTTCTTGGGTTCCTGGCCTCCTTGCCAAGTCAATCACCTTAAAACTGTCAGATTTGTTTCAGTTCACCTCAGACAAATTTAAAAATAAAAGCCTTAAAAATTATTCCTGCAAAACAAAACATTTTGTTCCTGATTATGATATTTAAACCACACTTTAAAATGTAAAGCATAAAATAAATAAATTGGCATTTAAAACAAACCTGACATAAATGCTCTTTCTTCCCTTAGATACATTCAGTGGAAGTTCAGCACCTTCTAAAGAAAAGCTACAGACAAGAGTTTCAGCATTCACAGATCCATCAGAAGCAATGTGCAAACTACAAACTGAAAAACATCACTTGGAAGAATTGTCTTTTGGAAGGGCACCTCTTTGAGTCTTTATTCAGAAATAGAAGCTAAAAGGGCAGCAGCTCAGTAGCATTCATTCTCTGAAACATTTTCATTTCCAGATGACCTAAAAGGTTAGCTTGGAAGCTAGCAATCTATCCTTCATAAATATGCCTTTTTAACTTTTAATATTACTTTAATTTTTCTTGAAGACTATTCCTGTCATACTAGCAACACTGATGACAGAGCTGGCCCTTAGGAAGCTGCCTGTTCTTCTCTATTAGTCTGGGGGGTACAGCTGTCTCCAAAATAAAGAGATAGCCAGACTGCACAAATTACTTTCATATTCATGTTTAACTACTTGAAGTATGTTAGGTGATGCATTAAGTACTCAAATGTACTCACATTCTGACTCTGCCAAACACCATTCTCAAACTAAACTCTTAGTCTTTGCAAACCAAGTATTCCCCTTCCTTCAAAACTTAAATCCACTGGTCTCAAAGCACTCCTAGCAGATTAATCTTCATAAAGAACATAGTGGAGGTTTCATTTTCTCTCATAAGACCAAACAGTGGTATCTCCTATTCTTCTAAGAGCCACAAAATGCACACTCAACTCAATCATCTCCTTTGGGGAATTAAAACCCACAACACTTGCTTCTCTGGAGAATCTTCTAACTAATAAGATTTATCTGACCAGCTAAGAGCAAGGGCATGAATCAACAAAGAGCAAGGGCATAAATCAATAGCCTAATAAGTTAGGACTCCTGCTCCTGTGTCTGGATTCTAGCACAGAAGAACATGCCCTCAGCCTCTGGGGAAATCACAAAAAGTTTCTGAAGGGAAAAATGAAAATAAAATCCACCTTTCCCAGCTGAATATTCCTGCCAGTATTAGAGAGAGTCACACACCCTGAGATTCTCACCATTATCACTTAAAATTCTCCTTACTTCAGTTTGAAACAGCTGAGAGACAGGGGACAAAGAGCCCTCCACCAGCCATGGGGGATGCCACAGTCACAGCTGTATTGCTTGTGCCACCTCCTGGCTCTGGCCTCCAGCTGAGATGGTGGAAGGGGGGACAGCACAAACCAGTACCAATCTGAACCAGAGATGCAGAAGCAGTAGCTCCTTAGATGTCATCACAGCTCTCAGATTCTGTGCTGCACTTTGCTCTTCTGGAAAGGAGGACTGGGGGAACCAACTGCTCAGCTCCTGCAAACATACCTAAAGGCATAAATCCACTTCCTGATCAATACAACTTTGATGATTGTTAACTATGATCAATCCCATTCCCCCTCAGGTACCTGCTGACAAACCAGACTTTCAGGGAATAAAGCTTGCCAAATTTATTATAGAACAGTATTGCCCTCCTGTGGCCAAAGACTATTCCGAAGAACCAAATCTTATGAGGGTTTCTCTGTATTTTTCTTTCTTTCTTTCTTTCTCAGGCACAGCCTGCTACCCACCTTTCTGAAAGGAACAGCTGGGAGACTCACCTGCAAGCCTCTCCAAAACCTAGATCCAAAGCTGTTCTGGGCATGTCAAGGCATAGAAGTTGAACAGAAAAATAAGCAGTAGACATCATCCCAGTCTCTCTGGCTCCTTACATTTCTCCTGGTGATGCTCATTCACATCAGAAATTATCTGCATTCATCTTCAGTGGTGATGTTTGATAGTGACAGCATTTCTTTCTGTGCACTGCCATTATTCAGTCCTCTTCTACCTTAGATTTACTGCCTGTTTAATAATCCAAAAGTAGAATGTGCTCATTTTCAGACTAAGAGACAATCTATTCTTCCACTGAGAGCAAGCATGAACCTTCCAGACCATCCCCAAAGCCATGTAAGAAAACTGATTTTCTCTGATTTAAAAGTCTTTCAGATCAGGTCTTGAGTGACTTAGCAAACACAGTGTAAGAATTTACAGACACACACAGCAATAACAGAGACTACAACAGGACTGACACACAGCTCCCCATGGCAACACCCAAGTTCCCAGGCTACAGAATTGATGTGCAAAGCAGATGACATCATCCCACCCTTGAATACATAAAGTTCTCTTTGAAAGCTCCATAACTTAACCAACAAAAGTATCACTTAACCAACAAAATTACAGATTTTTCTTGGATTAAATACTTGGAGATAATAGAAACATCTTAAATATTGATCAGCCACACACATGAGAAAACACTGTTGCAATAAAGGATTTACATAAATGACAGGACAAATGTAGCTTAAAGCAGTCTAAATTCTTCACCATTATGTCAAAGTGTTGTTGAAAACCAAGATACAGTTTCTGTGAAGATTAATTTCACTTTACATATTTCATGGAATGGGCTTCCAATCTATTTTACCTGCCAACAGTCAGTTAATATCACTCAGCTTTTCTGCCCAGCTGTCAAAGGCTGAAAAAAAAAGGATAAGCAGCTCCATCTTCCTTTTCCGATTGCCAGCTATGCAGTACAAGAATGATTTACCTTTCCTTTTCACAATATGTGTGTCTTTAATCAAGTCTGATTTTAATTTATACACATGTTCCACAATCTTCTACACTGGAAGTGTTTTTCTGTTGCTCCATTCAAGTTAAAGAAACCAGTAACAAATAACCCATATAGCCAGAGAAAGTTAGGGAGTACATCTATACTCAAAATAGGCAAAAATATTGTAAGTCGTTTCTGGAAAACAAACAGCCCAAAAGAGGGGACAAATCCTGGGCCACAACAAACTTGTTTGGACATAGCCATAGTTTTACAATGCACTGGAATGCAGCTAACAATGCCCACTCCAAAACACAGTTTTGTTCTGGTTAAAATAAAAAAAAAAAACAAACTTGTGTTTCAGGTAAGTATTGACAGCAAATTTTACGTGCTGTCTAATTTATGAACAATTAATTTTAATTATCATCTCAAGAGAAACAGCATCTGCTTAGCATTAGGTTCCAGAAGGGCCTGTAGAATGTGATGAAAAATGAGGACTTCATACCCAGCTGAGTACATAGAGACAGGGAGAGCAGGATAAGGAATAATTCTCAATCTCTTGGAAGTATCTGAAAAGGTTTTTTACCTATGCTTCCCTTCCAAGAACATTTTGTACAGACCAAGCATACAGAACTGCAGTCTGGAAGGAAGGAGAATATTTGAAAAGGTTTTATCCACAAGATGACAAGATGAGCAAGTGAACGCAGCTCACTTGCTCATGAATTCTGTGTAATCAATGTTAAGTCACAGGCTTGCTAGCATTTGGTTTAATTGGACAGAGCAACTGTGTCTTCTGGATGGAGGTAAAAAAACAACAGCATTTTTCCAGCCCAAGCTCCTCTGCAGTCTTGCAGCAAGGTCATGCACTGGCCACACCTTTCAGCAAAGTGTCCTGTGGGACAGGTGAAGAAGGACATCAAATTTATTCTGGGAACCCTGGAGACATCATTCATTTCCTTTTGTGTACCTTCTTCCTAACTCTGTGGAAATGAACAGCCACATTTGGATGTTGCTACTCACTCCCAAGTGCAGTAAATTTTTGATTGTTCATTTTAATTTTCCATCTTTTCTGATCAGTTTTTTATTTTGGATGCTATCTAGGAAAAACAAATAAAAATTAGTAAGATATTTAGATTCCCATTTATTTTATTTTTGGTTGCTGGATTTGTCATCTGTAGTGCTCAATATTAATTATGCCACATGTGACACTCTCCAGAATCATTCTTTTCATTTAACCACTTTTCCCTAGAAAACAATTTTCTTGACAATTACCCTGATTTCTTTTCTTATGGTAGCCCATCTTGCAGAAGCAACAGAATCCAACTGAAAAAGTGAGGATAACAGGATGCCACCAGCTAGTGCAGGCTTTTCTGCCTCTCCTCTTGCTTTTTGACCCAGGCTATGGCAAAGAAAGTCAGTTCATCATCCCTCCCATAGCACACACTTACCATTTCTCTTCTATTTGCAAGCTCAGTAGTCCTTGCTGTGCTGTGAAACCCTACCTGCTCTCCTCTGAAGCATGTCTCTGCCTGGACAGAGTGTACTTCAGGCAAGGAAGTCTTCTTCTGCCTCCTAAGTCCTTTTTCAGGCTGTTGTACACAGGAACTTAGAAATCTGTGAGAATTGCTCCCATTCCTGAAAATGGTATGATCTCATCTCCCTCTACAATTATTGTCCTTTTGGGTTCATTCCTCTTGACCAGAGGCTCAGCCACTGCTACTCAGGCTTTGTACATCTGAATGCCCCCTAGCCAACAAGGTTAACAAAATACCCTGAAATCAGGGTTTGGCTGGTGAAGTCCTTCTAACTCAACTGCAGTCTCTTCCTCCTTGAGGAATTCTCTGTGATGCCCACTAGGAAGCACTAAGATCTCAGACATAGCAAGGGATGTAGATTTTTTTTCTAGCTCTGAAAGCCTCCCTTTGAACCTTCTATAGGAAGAGCACGTATTTCAGCTGGACTGGAAGAACCTATCTGCTTATTTGCTTCATTTTCTACAGCTCCCATGACCCTTCTTCTGCCTAAATAGCTGAAAATTCAGGAACAGTAATGAGAATGAAAGGTAATGAGAATGAAAACTACTCCTTTTAACATTCTCAAGTGCTCATGCCAGAGTTTGTAATGCTCTGAAATGCCAAGCCACTGCTGAAGACTGCTCACCAAACATTAAATTCCCCATAAAACAGTAACTTGAAAAATATTGCTGCTTCTCTTCACAAGTTCTGATAACAAACCTGCCAGAAAATAGAGATGCTTCTGTATGTCTCAACAGATATTAAAAAAAGATACTGAACTACATTTGAATAATGCAAACTGCACACAACTCTTCCTTGCACATCTAGGAAAAGAGAGCCAGGAGTTTTGAAAGCTACAGGAGTTTGGTAAAGTTTGAAAGCTATATACAAAATGGAAAAGGAACCCGAGAAAAACAATGTACCTATTATGAATATAAACTTAGAAAGCTGTGATGTCAATGCTAAAGGGAAAAAATGAAGCGAGCCCATGAAGGTAAGTAAACAAGGAATAGCATGACCTAAGGGAGATGGGAAGAGGAAGAAGAAGAAGGAAAGCAAGGCAGAGAAGCAAGAGGCAGAAATGATTCAAGGTAGCAGGACACAGAGGGACACTTGCTGGAGACCTCCTACTGTCACAGCTCCCTGTGAAAATCAGCACTGCAGAAGCCATTGGCATTGCTGTCCTACATTTCTGAGGAGAAATGGGGATCAAGTGAAACTGCAACCATACTTGGAAAGAGCCCTTAACTACATTCCTGACAAAAAGGACACAGTTGCTCTGACAGAAACCTGATGTAAAGGAGCAAATCTGTCGGGTTTGTTTCTATACTGCGCCACTGAATTCCAGAAAGGATGATTCAGGAGGAATGGAGTTACAATCAATTATCTATAATAGGATGATGAGAGAAAAATACAGCACTTCAGTATATGGTTTTCAAGGAGATGGCACTTGGCATTCTTCAGAATACTTTTTGTTATTTCTTGTTCTGTTCCACTGAACGGCTCTTGCATTTTTTTTATTGAATTAGACCCAACCATGAGTTCCACTGATGGGCTTCATCTCAGAGAGGAGCAGCATTTTACAAGCAGGTGAGATACCTGTTAGCAATTCATTTGTTCATTTTACATTCATTGCTTATTTTATATTAATAAGCTACAGCCCAAATTCTATTCAAAAGTTACCTATATACATACTATTAAAAATGCAAGCAGTCTCACAGAGGTATAGTTCATGGATTATAAAACATTAGTACCAGAATTATAAATCAAAGATGGTTTCTGGGATTCTGAATTCTTGAGAAACCACCTCTCATTTCAAATCTTGAACATATTCAGTACCTAAACTCCATCTCATTGAAACAAGTCAACATTCCATGTAAAAAATCCTTATTCCCTGCACACTTATGAAAAAAAAGATAATAAAAAGAGCCATTACAAGTATGTGCTGAGAATTGGATAGAAAGGAAAGAAGGATTCACCACTGCTACCAGAAGTCATCTAGAGCTGCAGTCAGGAGCACTAAAACAGAGCCAAGAATGCCAGTGGGTTCTTTGTTTCCTCTCAAAACAAATCGTGGTTCACTTTAATCAGCTGCAAAGATCATTTCTGAAAGGGCAGAATTGATAAGTTGGTTTTCATATGCTTATCTTCAGCATCAGCCCTAAACAATTTAGTTGAGGAAGTAATTTCAGGAGGAAAATAGCAATAGTAAGCTGTTATAACTTCTGAAAATTAACTACTCTAGAGGGATGTTTTGTAATAATATTATACCAACACTTGCTTTTTTCTTCCACTAAAATTAAGTGCATAGAGCAAATGATCCACTTTATGAGAATACATATTTTAAAATAAATTCCAAACCAGTTAGTTCTCTTTGATGTTCCAGTAATTCACATTAAAGACATAGGTAAGAAGGGAATGTAAAAATAAGCACTTCCCCAGTTCATCTTTTCAGCATGTTATGCAATTCATTTTCTTCAGTTTGACATTGTTTAACTTCCTGCTTGAATGCACAGAATTAAATCCAAGGAAAATGAAGCTATTTCAGAAAAAGAAAACAGTTACATAGATTAACTTAATTTAAATGCACAGGAAAAAAAGTCTCATTCACACTACAACAGAGTAGTTTTCCTAAATTCAAATTTGGAACAAAGCAGACATAAAAGTTCTGATGCTGGAAAAGGACACATTCTCTGGGTTTGCTTGGACAGGAAAGTGAGAGTGACCCATGCAGAGAATAATGGAGACAGGAGTTGTGATGCAGCCTGCTTTTCTGTGATCTGAAAATGGAGTTTTCCCAGGCAAGGCAGGTTTACAGCAATGTCTCAGGTACAGCTGTCAGCCTCTGGGCCACTGAAGGATGAGCGTGTAAAGTGCTTTAAGACAACCGCGACTTTCCATCCCAGCGAGCTCTTGCAGCTGCCTTAAGGGAATATCAGAGGAATCCAGCTCCTTTTAGCCCTGCTGAAGTAATCAAAACTGATGTCTAAAAGCTGATTCTGACCTTGGTCTGAGATTTACAGAACAGCACACAGTGAAAGAACAGGCTTAATCCCTTGACAAACAGGATTGTGTCTTCAGTGAGAGAGCTCAGCTCAATTAGTCCAGATATTTATCTCTAACTGTCTTGTCCTGGAAAACTTAAAGCACATCTAAATAAATTCTCTTTAACTTAAGGTGGATTACAGTACAAGGAACTATATTTCTCTCTAAAAAATCAATGTATAAGGTCCACAAAGATGCTTTCCCTCTTATTACTAAAAGAAATTAAAAGAATAAATAGATTCCCTCCCTGTTTACAAAACCATACTGAGAGATGGATGCCAGGCACAAAGAATGTTTTGTGTCACCAAGTAAAGACAGCCAAGCTTCTCCAAAGCCAACTTGATTTGTAAAGCTCCTGTGCTATCAATCCCCAACATTAACCCAGGAGAGTTTGTCAAGAATTAACCTGGATCTGTATAGGGCCAAAAAGCCTTCAAACTATTAATACCTAATCCAAAATATAAAAAAACCCTGCAGGTGCAAGTAGGGCCAGTAGGATTACACACAATATTAAGGCACCTTTGTGGCTCTTCACAAGACCAGGCTGTAGCTCACTGCTGAGTGAGTTCATTTTGTTCAGCCTGGAGAAGAAAAGGCTTTTGGGGGACGTTAGAGCAGCTTGCAGTGCCTAGAGAGGCTGGAAGGGGAAAGAGAGCTGGAGAGGGACTCTTAATCAGGGAGTAGTGAGAGATAAAATTGCTACTTCCTCCTTTTTTTTTCCCTTTTGCCAGTCTTGCCCTGATTTTCTTTGGGGCTCTTGTTATGGAGCTGCATGTACCAGCCTGGCTCTTGGCAGGTTTAGGTTCTGGCCAGTCCATGCCAGGAACCAAATGGAATCTGAAAGTAACAACACAGTGGCTGGTGCTTCCCTTCTGTGGTTTCCTTGCCTTCACCAGCTCAGCAATTCTGGGTGCTCCTGACAATGTCCTTGTTATGATGCACTCATATTTCCCCATTATGATGCTCTTATTTTCTTACAATTTCCCCCTCTGAGGCCCATCTATGTGATCCCAGCACTGCTGAGTCCTCCCAGAAGCCAGGGATGCTCTCCCTTCCCAGAGGACAGCCCCATCCCCACTGACGAGACCCCCAAGTCCAGGTGGAGAGCTGGGAGTGGGTGCTGCCAGAGCAGCAGGTGGGATACTCCTGTGCACCCCTGCCCCACAAAAATGAAGCATCAGGTCCCCAAGGAAAAAGGTGAGTGCAGAACATCCCCCTGAGCACCTGCCAGAGCAGATTTTAGCTGGTGCCCCACTGTGCAAGCAGAGGCCCCTGAACTGTTGAAGGTGCTCTGGCCTCTCCCTCATGCAGTTCCTGGTATTAACCCCACTGGCACCCCAGCACGGTTCTGGGGGTGACACTGGTGCTGTCTCCAGGCACTGCTCAGGCTGTGCCAGTGAGCTGACAGCAAGGTCACTGTGCCAGCAGGACAAGCTCAGTGTCCACAAGAATGGATTGGTGAGTCCCCAGAGCTGACACTCCATGGCTCCCAGCCCTCTTTTCCCTTCCTGCAGTACCAGGCCAGCAAGCTGAGCCAGCCAGGGACCAACGAAGAGGGATTCTACAACTTTTCCCAGGAGCTGACACAGTTGGCACAGAAGGTAAGGTTAGGGGTCTTCATGCCCCATGTCTGGCAGTGCATAGGCCAGGGATGCTCTGGTAGCCAGCTACAAACCACCCACAAGACCCTCATTTACCCAAAAAGGCTCATTTCTGCAGAAATTAGGTATTTTGAGAGGGTATATGATGCTATCAGTGGTTCCTGTGGCTAGTGGCTCTCACTAGCCAGGCAGCCCACTTACCTAGCAGGGGTAAGGGGTATCGAGGCTCACCAGGGGAGTGTGGCACTGACTCCAGCTGCCTCTGTGCCATCCCCTCAGGGGCTGCACCTCAGACACACCACTACAGCAGAATTCTTGCTTGACAAAGGTAGGATATAACCAATTCCTGAAGACCCCAACAGTGCACACTCAGAAAGCAAGCTATGAAACTTGCTACTTCCTCCTTCTTCTCCAGTGTCCAGGCTTGTTCTGGCTTTCCTCAGAACTCTGGTCAGCAAAGTTCACATCCCAGCCTGGCTCTGAACCAACAGTCATTGCAGCAGTAGCAGGGCTTGTGTCACAGGGGCTTGGGCTCTGGCCATTCCCACCAGACACTCAAATGGAACCTGAAAGTTGCAGATCTGTGGCTAGCACTTCCCCTTCTGTGGTTTCCTTGATCTCTCTAGCTCAGCAAAACTGGGAAATTCTGGCATAATTTCCCTGTCATGATGCACTCACTTTCTCTCCTTGAAACTCTGGGTGCATAGGAGGGAAGCAGCAGCAGGGACTGAGCCTGGTGTAGAGGAGAACCCTGCACCCACCCCAGCTCCAGCCCTGCTTCTGTTCCCTCAGCCCCTGCAGTACCATGAAGTTCACAGAAACAAATTGTAGGATCATTTATGTTGGAAAAGACCTTTAAGATCATCAAGTCCAACTGTTAACTCAGCATGACAAGTCCACCTCCAAACTATGTCACTAAGCACCACATCTACATGTCTTTCAAATGTCTTTAGGGATGGTGACTCCATCACTTCCCCGGGCAGCCTGTTCCAGTGCTTGACAACCCTTCCAGAAAAGAACGTTTTCATAACATGCCCTGGTTCAATGTGAAGCCATTTTGTCTTGTCCTGTCACTTGTTACCTGGGAGAAGAAAGCCACCTCCACCTCACTAGAGCCCTTTCAAAAAGTTGCAGAGAGCAGTAAGGTCTCCCTCAGGCGGGCCTCCTCTTCTACCATTAAACAAATCTGTGGAAGAGGTTTTAGAGTGACTTCTGTGAGCCAGAGGGAAGTTTAATAAGAGGACCCATGTTTACCCCTGAAAGAATTTTCTACCAAGGTCGTTGACATAGAAACCAAGAAAGAAAGAAGGATAAATAAGAGAAAAACTGCAACAGTCTATTGCAATGGCACCTTGTTTGTCTTTGGTGACCAGTGAGTAGTAAACTTATGAGTTTTGTAAGAATGTGTAAAAAGCATGCATGCTATAATAAAAACAGGTTTGAAGCCTTCTGAAAATGGACCTTGTTCCTTTGTATTGTGATCGTCTCAACTACAACACAAACCCAGCTCCTTCAGCTGCTCCTCATAAGATTTGTTTTCTCTTGAATCTGAAAATCGCAGCCCTGTGGCTGGCACTTCCCTTTCTGCAGTTTCTTTGCCTCACATAATTTTCCTGGTATGATACACTCCTTTTCTTCTTGAAACCCTGTGCCCACCCAGCGGTGGGGGTATAAAAGGAGATCAGCTAGAGCAGGGGCTACCATGCAGAGGAGAGCCCTACAGACACCCCAGCTCCAGCCTCACTCGTGGCTCTCTCAGCCTTCCCAGCACCATGAGGGTCCTTGCAGCTGCCCTGGCTGCTCTGCTCCTTGTGGCCATCTGCTCCCTGGCTGAGGCTGATCTCAGAGTCTCCAGGAGTGCTGCACTTTCCACGAAGAACGGTAGGTTCTCCTTCCAGGAGAGAGCCCCGTCCCCACTGATTAGACCCTCATGTCCATGGAGTAGGCTGGGAGCGGATGGTATCACCAGTGCAGGGACTAAGCCTCAGAGACGGAGGTTTTCAGGGGCTGTTCCCAGAGGACACAGGACAGATGATGGCAAATCCCCTGGCAGCCACAGGCAGAGCCTCTGCTGCAGTATGGGGTCTCATTGGGTCCATCTCTCTTCCCCCACAGAAGCCAAAAGCACCCCCTGCTGCTTGTATTTTTTGTCGCGCCCCATTCCACGCAGGATGATCAGCTCTGCCTACATGACCAGCAACGCCTGCTCAAGGCCAGCCGTGGTGTAAGTACCCAACATTGCCAGGGTCCAGGACAGCACCCCAAGGGTGTCAAAGGTTGTCCAGGATGGGGAAGGGCATAGACAGGGACAACCAGGGTGCTACCAGCAGCACCTAGCAAAAGCACCCTGATGCCCTGGCTGAGTGCCTCAACACTGTTTTTCCCAACAGCCTGATCACCAGGAAAGGGAAGGAGATATGTGCAGACCCCAAGGCTCCCTGGGTGCAGAAATATCTGGAGCACTGGGAGCTCCTGGAGTACTGACTCCTCCCTGCTGCTGCCCCAGGGCAGTGGGCTCAGCCCCATCACGAGAATGCAATAACAGTGCTTGAGCTGCATCCTTCTTCAAAGGGAAGATTTATTACAATTGGCATACACTTGTTTAACTAAATTTTGCTTGCATAAATGCTTGAATAAAATGTTTGGCTTGTCAAATCCTTTGGGTGTCTCTGAAGTCCCTGCTGGAGCCCCAACATGACAGAAGGGACCCATGGGGAGCTTCTTGCCCTCCCCACTCCCTGCTACCCAATGTGCAGAGTGGCCCCATGACAGCTCCCACAGTACTTCCCTCTCCCCAGCCTGGACTCAGCTCCTGCATCCCAGCATGACCCAGACATACCTGTGGGGTGACACTGGCAACTCATCCATTTCTTGGGCCCTCTCCACACAGCACATGTGGAGCCCAGTAACAAACCCCCTGAGCCAGGCAGACCTGCTGAGCATCTGCAACCAGCTCTTTGACATACTTTCCCCAAAGACTAGAGGATCAGGACAGTCTTTGACTACCTGACACCTCCACTCCTAGCCCCCTCCTACATTACAGTCCCCTGCAGTGGTGGAGCTGTGGTCCTGGTGCTCCTGGGTGCTGCTGTCCCCACATACACACTCAGTGCCCCAGTGCTGCCAGAGGAGCAGGCAGGAGCAGGCAGCATTGTCCCCACCACTGACACCACCTCTGTCCTCACACCACTGCCCAGTGCTGGGGACATGAGTGGGACATCTCTGCAGGTGACACCAGCTCTGCCCCTGGGCCACACTCTGCCCTGCACCACTCCTGCTTGGGCCAGGACACACACAACTATACCAAAAACTGGTCCTTGGGGTCACAGAGGTAAGGGCACTGGAGAATGACATCCAACAAGCCAACATAAGCAAACGAATGGTGCTGCAGCCCCTCTCTATTTCTAAAAATTTTTAGTGTAGCTCAAAAACTCGTCAAACAAATGCATAAAGCTGTGCACAAGTACACACAATAGCAGAAGAAGATTGAGAACCTGTTGGAGTTTATAGAGCATAGAAGTTGAATTTATTTGCAGAGAGCCAGAAAACTCAATCAGTATTTCAAATGACAGACAAGATAGAACCACCTATTCCAAAATTACTCAGAAATACATATATACACTGTAATAATGAGACTAAAAGAAGCTCTAAATCCTAAAATTGATGTGTAGAGCTGCACAAGATTTGGGCAAGGCTGATGGGCTTCTTTCTGCATCATCAGTTTGCTGTACTTCAAAGCTTGCTTCAACTGCTCTTCAATGCAATGTATACTGCAATGTTTTTGGCCACTTCTGCAATTCAGTCTTATAGCAACAGCTTCTAGGTTAATAACACTGAAAATCTCTGACTTAGGAAAAATGTGAGAGAGAAAACACAAGACTTTTATATTACTTACAAGGCAAAAATTACAGTCCAGTAAAAATCCTCCCTGGTGCATTGTTTTCACAAATCTCATTATAGTTTAGGCAATCTTATTGGTTCTTATAAATACACCACCCCTGGATTAAATACTGTGCATTTTCACAGCATCGTGGAGTTTTTTTCTTAATACAGCTTGATTTAATCCCCTCCCAAAACTGCCTGTTGACCACTGCACTCTTTGGCTGGCTCCTTGAGGAGCACACACTGAGGAAGGAGGTTGGCACCATCAGGACGGGCTCTCCTGCCCAAGAGCCGCACTCTGAGCACACAGCACCGAGCCCAGAGCCATTCCCACACCTCAGCCCTGGAGAACAACCCAAGCTCCGTGTCCCAGGATTTCCCACAGCCCTCCTCCCGCGCACACCGCCATCCACCCCTCCGGGCTGTCCCGGGTACAGGTGCTCTCCTCTGCCACCGCCAAGGGAGCACGGGGCAACCGGTCCCCGCTCCTGCCTGCCATTCCCCGAGCTGCCTCTTCTTTTTCTTTGAACTCTCGGACATTGTGTTAATATCCAAAAACTTTGTTTGATGAAAGTAGTGGTGTTCGAACCCACTCTGTCCCCTTGTTCTCGCACAGCTGACACCAACACCGAGTGTTGGGGGGGAAACTACTCACAAAACGTGCCATGGTCAGCCTATTTTGTGAAGCAAGCCCTGAGGAGAATGCCACGGAGAGATCAGCTGAAACCTAACTCTCCTCACGCTCCCCAGACCCCACACCAGACTCCGGCTTTCCGACCCTCGCCGGCCTCGCCTCCCAATTTGTCTCCGCCCTTCCAGCACCGACCTCCCGTCCCCAGCCGGGGGAGGGACGCGGGTCCCGCACGGCATCTCGGGAGTTGTAGTTCCCCGCGCGGCGCGACATGGCGGCTGTGCGGGCGCTGCCGGCCCTCACCGCCGCGCTGCTCCTGGCTGCAGCCGGCCAGGCCAGCAAGTACTCCCGAGAAGCCAACGAGGGGCTGGCGGCCGCCGACGGCAAGCGGCGGGAGGCCGGAGAGTTCCGGGTGGTGAGGCTGAACCAGATCTGGGAGAAGGCGCAGCGGGTGAGTTGGGGCGGCGCGAGGCGATGGCGCTGCTCGGAGTGGGCTCCGAGGTCGCTTCAGACTCTCATTCCCCGTCAGGGAGATGGGGAGGAGCGGGCACCTGTGTGTGAGGAGAGGCCGAGGCTGTCTGGCCCCGGCTCGGGGCTGCGGTGGCTTTTGTTCCGTTCTCGGCCATGGCTGTCCCCGACCGTCAGGCAGCGAGCGCTCGGCTCAGCCCCGCGGCGGGCGGCTGTCCCGGCGGCGGGGAGCGGCCTTCTCCCGGGAGAGGGGATGTGTGTCTGAGCCCTGGGAGGTGTTGACCTGCCCGTGTTTAAATGCAGCAGCTAAACCACATGCTCAGGAAGTGGGAGAGAGAGGGAAGGCCTGTGGTGGGGCTTCCAAACCAAACCTCCAGCCTGGTGCCGTGTAGGATCTGCGCTTGGCTCCGGAGCTCGCTGGTTGAGTGCTTTAGCCGTGTTGTTCAGGATTGTGATGCTCTCATCTGTCTGAAGGCGGTGGCCTCGGTTCCTGCCCTGTACAGGGCAGAAGTTCACTGCAGGAGAAGAGGAAACCTCCACCCTGGTGGTTGTGTCGCCTACATTCACATCAAGTGATGTAGATAAATGCAAGAGGACCAGCAAATAGGTTTCACCATTCCCGGATGAGAGCCTTAATTTTGACAGTGAGTCAAAACAGTACTTGAGTTTCTCTCACAGTGGACTACAAAAAATGTTTAAAGTGAAAATACAGTCAAATTATTTCATTACAGTGGAAATATTTACTCAGAAGTAAAAAGAACAGCTGCAGTGGGAGGAGAAGAATGCACTGCAGATATCCCCTGAATATTGTGGACCATGGGAATTAGGGTGATGACTGGCAAAGGTTCAGTTCTTTCAGGCAATGAAATCTAGTTAACATCAATTTTGGATCTTCTGTACTCTGAATAGCCTGAGCTATTGAATTGGAGGTAGAGCACCCCTGGATTCAGCCAAAGACTAGAATCCTGCCATAGTGCTGCCTCCCAACGTGCTAAAGGAAGCTATCAAAATTACTCCTTTCCTCGATGGGAGACAGATGGAATGGGGCATAGGAAAGTGTGTTAATGAAACTACAGTTGTTGAATTGACAGCTGAAAAATAAGCAACACTGAGGCTAGAAATAAACTGTAATGATAGTAATGTCAGTTAGATCTCACCTTTCCAATTAGTCTTTTCTCATGTTCATACCTGGCTCTTCTGGAATTAAAATTTGTGGTGCTTTATCTATATTAAGATGCTAAAATATAAAATGGATTAACTCTGTTAGTAAGGAACTAAGGCTTAGTAAATTCTATATGTGTGAGCTAGATTTTAGAGATGCTAAACCTACTTGAACTAAATTTGCCACCATGTAAATTTCACTTTTGAGTACAACTGTCACCCAGCATGCATTTTATAAAGTGATTTTTCAGTATGTCTGGGCAATATATGAAATAAGAGGAAAACTATGCCTGTGTGTTACATCTGCACTGAAATACTTCTATGTGTCAATGCCAAACTCTTAATTCCTTTGTTTTGGTAGTGATAGAGAAACTACTGAAAACAGGGAACTTCTTTGTTTTGATATGAAAGTCAGATACTGCAGTTTAGCATTGCAACACACAGCTGGAGGAGCAGTCCTTAAAAAAGCCCCAAAATGTTACTTAGTGGGACCAGGAGCTGGCAAGCCAGACTTTCTTCTTGTTTCTCTGAGTGTGAGTGGGAGGGAGTGGAGGGAGTGGAGATCTTTCTCCAGAATCTCTTTTCATAAATAGTAAATTTGTAGTAAAGGGCTCTTTTCTCTTGGAGGCAAGAGGGTAGGTAAGGATGTTGCAGGTAATGATTGCAGCCAGCCCAACAGCAAATGATGTAATTGTTGTAACGTTGACAAATTTCCAGCACTCATTCCCAGAATTGCCAGGTACCTGTCTTGGATGTTAATGTCCAGGCAACATAAGGAATGAGTTTAAGGAGTTTGTTGCTTGCTTATTTAATCATTAAACTTAACTTTTCACCTCTGCTTCTAGTTAGTTATTCCAGCATGTGAGTGATGTGAGTAAAGTGATGAGGAGTCTTACCATTGACATTTTTTACCTGGGGTACTCAGGGTCCAACATGGAATAACCTTAAAGGAAGTAGTTCTTGAACTGAATGCTTTAAATTAACTTATGTATTCACTCTGTATTACATTAATGGGACAAAAGGTTTCAAAGGATTTGTAATGCTTACAAGGACAGTTACTTTAGTTTCCTACTAAATTATAATGAGAATTAGAAAAATATTACTCTAATTAGGAGAAATTTGAATAGAATCTTGTTTTCTCTTAAGGAATAGTGGGCTTAATGTAGTTCCTTAGTATTTATTAATACTTTAACATGTTTGATTGATGATGTCTCCAAACTTTATGTTTAGAAGTTCTGATATTCTTTTCTATGACTTCTAGAAAACAGCTGTAAGTGTTTATGGGATTGCACTAACTGCAGAGGGGCTCTAACATAAACTGCACTGTGTAATCTTTTGTACAGTAGTGTGTTTCTGATGACAAGGTCACATATAAAAGATTTTATTTTATTATATTTGCAGTACTTAGGAGCTAAATTACTTCTTATCTAATTATGCCTGGCTATTTATTCCTGTATTTCCTCAGCCCAACTGCATATGATGTCCACATTATTTGAACACTGACTAATATTAGAATACATAACTATCAAGATGCTTGGCCATTCCCTTCACAATTTGTAGCAAGCCTTTCACTCAGTCTTGAAGCTTCAGTGCGCAATTCTTGCAGAGGAAAATGATACTTGGTGCCACTGCTGCAGTGACACTTGGGCTGTCCAGGTCATCCTGCACCAGAAAAGCAAACAAGTACATGATTAAGGCTTTTCTTTTACTCAGCACATACTAAGAACCATAAATAAAGTGGTTCTTTCTAAGTGCTTTGTTTCTATAAAGCAGTTCTCCAAAAGTAGATGGTAAAGGACATAACAAGGACACTCCTTTGTTTTAGTATTAGAGGGATCAGAAGTTTTAATGTGTTCTATAAGTATTATATTTACTTGTGATTCTAACTACTCTAGATTTTAGTAATTTCAGTAAGCCAAGTGCAAAATGCAGAGAAAAAAAAATAGTTTAAAAATCAAAATAATTGTATGCAGTGGCACAAGATTAATTAATAGGGCAGCCTATGATGGAAACATAAACAATAATGTGGATGGTTTCCTGAATTCTTGCCAATAGGAAGTGCATTAGCTTAAAGTAATTACACTTTTCCTAGTTACTTTAAAATAACCTACTGACACACAAAGGAACAGCTGAATCTTTTCAGTATCATTCAGATGTTTAAAAACAATACTCAGTTCTGAGTCTGTGTTTATTAAACACACTCCTTCCTCACTGAAAATGAGAATTTTTATAATATGTCAGCTGGTTTTAATGATAAAAAACCCCTCCAATAGATAAATTTGTGTTAGGACTGACGAGCTCAGGTGGTTTCAAGCTGGATCTGAGCTCCCAGGAGCTGGGCACGCAGTAGTTGGAGGAGTTTTATCTCCTCTCTTCTCTGGGTTTCTCCTCACCTCACTGTCTGTTTGTTGACCACACAGACACAAAAAAAAGTGGTTCTGAAGTATTAAGATGGTTTGTTACATTTCTTTGTTTTAAGCTGAGTAACTAAGGTGGCTAAAATCTGGAAGTTCAGGATCAACTCACAGCAGTGCTGCTTAGCCAACCACGTATTAGTCATTGTTCCTGTTTTCTCTGTAGCTCACAAAATTTCAAGCTGACCTAGGCATTCATTTAAACTAATTTTTTTTCTATCTTCAGCCTCAATGTCTTACCTTTTCTTTTCTAGTATGTCAGACAGGAATACCTCTAGGTTTTGTATGTTGTAATGCACATAAACCATGTTAAGAAATTATCTGAGAATTTTTTTTTATTTTGGTCATAATAAAAAATTGCTGATGAAGTGGCTCTTTGAACTGCAAGGCCATCCTCAGTGACCTGGTAGACTGAAAAACTGTACTAACCAAAAAAGTTTTTCAACTCACTAAAACGGCATGGTTGGAAGATGGTCCACAAGAAAGCACATGTGGCGGCAATGGCATGTTTGAGAAGAGTTGCTGTGCCATACTGGTTGTTATGTATCTGTACTGGTTCCTGAGGTAGCTCTGAAGCAAAAGGGGACTCCACATAACTAAATACAAACCTTTCTGTGTTCTTGTTAGCTCCATCTCTCTGCTGTGAAACTGGCAGAATTGCACAGTGATCTAAAAATACAAGAAAAGGATGAGCTGAGCTGGAAAAAACTGAAGGCTGAAGGGCTGGATGAAGATGGAGAGAAGGAAGCCAAGCTCAGACGCAATTTAAATGGTAAGGGCTGTCTTGGAAAGAAGGAGTTTAAACTTTGCATCACACAATGCATGGTTAGACACTTGTGTTTAAACTATTAAATAACAGATTGTCTTTCTGGACGCTGAGCACACAACAAGTTCTTTGGAGGTCAGTAGGGAGCTGCAGGAGCCTAACAGAGTCCTTTGTTCCCAATAATTTCAGAAGAGGTCATTGAACCTGGGACCACTGTGTCTTGAACTGTTACTTTTCCTCCATGAGCTGCAAAGTCCAGCTCTTCAGGTCACAGATGAGATCTCTCACCTCCCATACATCCATAGTTAGTTCTGATGTTTCTGTATCTTCTATTCCCTTGCAGTCATTATGACTAAATATGGAATGAATGGAAAGAAGGACTCTCAACTAGTTGATACCAACTATATTAAAGATGGCACAGAAAGTGACACACTAGATGATCCAAGACTGGAAAAACTGTGGAGCAAGGTGAGTAAGATTTCCAGGAACTGGAGTGTAGGAAATCAGTATTTCTTCACTGAACTCCTAGCTGTGTCTTCTGAGAGCACTCAGACTGGGAAATTAATAGCTTTACTACTCTTTTGTTAAGTACTGACCAAGCTCCTTGCTCTGTAGCTCACATCTTTGTGCCCTGAGGGAACCCCACCTGCATCCAGACCATCCAGCTGTGGCAGGTTGTCTTTGGCAAATAAAACACCCACATTAATCTGGAGGGTGGAGCCTGAGTCCCCTGAGGTCAGAGTATTTCCTCACATTTCCCTGAACTCATGGCTTCCCTTGGTGTGACTGTCACACTGTGTTGTAGTATATCTATGGTGTTTTTCCCAGTTTTCTTATTGTTGTTTATGGATGCTTTTAAAAAGATGCGTTTGAAATAGAACAATTTTGTAGACTGTCTAAAAGTGAAATGTATTGTGGGGAAGGGTTTTAAATAATGATTTTCTCCTAGTATTCAACTGGAAATTTCTGGGATTTGCATTCGTGCATAAAAAGTAGAAGATGGACTGTCAGGTTTGGGCAGTTAAAATTGGCAAAGTCATAATCTTCATAAAATAAATAATTCAAATTTTAAGAAACTACTAGTCAGGTAAATCTAAAGAATTCTCCCATGAGTCTAGTGCAGTGGTAGTAAAGCAGAAAAAAAGATTTGCTGGATTTTAAAATGTAACTAGATACAGCTTTGGCAAGAAACATGATGTCTTGTGCTTTGGGGAACACTAAAGTGCAATAGGAGAAATATTCCCTAAGCAAAAAAAAAAGTGGGGTCTGAATAGGTTTCAAAACCATTCACTTTTGATCAGGCATTGCAGCAAGTATCCCACCAGATTTGTGGGTAGTGCCCCAGCTGTGTGAGCAGTGCTTCCTTAATAGTTAGAGAGCAAGTGCACAGCAGTGATAAAATCTTCACATGCCAGTAGAGTAAGATGAAGTAAAGACTGTGTTTAATAACAGGCTGCATCCCTCATGCAAATGGTTCCCTTACAGTTGTCTGTGGAGCTCCATGGCCCTTATTTCTGTATTAAATTGTTTCCCGTGGAATAGAAATGCCAGACACTCTTCACTGGGTAGTCCATAGCAAGTCCAGCCTTATAAGTCTGAAGCAAACTTCTTTTGACATGATTAAGGCATCTTATCCATCAACATCTAAATCCTGACCACATACAAATATTAAGAGAATTAAAAGATCTAAAGAAAAGCTGCGCTTAATAATTTTCTAAATGTGGTGAGAAGTGGGAAAATGTTTTGGCAGTTGAGGGCACTTAAAGCACTTGGCCTGGAAAGCATAATGAGCTCATGTTTCTTTCAGGCCAAGACCTCTGGGAAGTTCTCTGATGAGGAGTTGGATAAGCTTTGGCGAGAATTTAAGCATCACAAAGAAAAGATTCGTGAATACAATATTCTGCTGGAGACTGTGAGCAGAACAGAAGGTGCCTGAACATTTCTCTGATGTTTCAAGATCAGTACATCTCTTTTCTCTGCCCATTGTTTCCATCGCTTCCAAATTTCTTTGAAACTCCTCACATTTCTGTCAGAACCACTTGCAGATGCTGGCATTTTCAGATACTTCTTGGGTTTAGTTCTGCATTAGCTGCCAAAATTCTTGCCAACTAATGAAACTGTTGCCATTTCAGTTTTCTGATTCTGCCTCCATTTCATGCAGGGAAAATGCCATCAGATTAGCAATGATTGCCATTGTAGTTTACAGGAAATTATGCAGCAAGCATAAATCCACTGCTACAAAATGTGATTCTAAAGTCTGCAGAAAATGCATATTTTATCTCACCAGCTTTATTTGTACTCAGCTTAAGTCCTAAGAACTTAGTATTTTTTATTCACCTCAGATTTGGGGGATTTCTGGAGTTTTTGAGCTATCAAGAGTTGGCCCACAATCAATAATACTTACTGTTCTTCAACAGATATCCACAAAAATGTTATCAATCCGTCTGAGGAGAACCTGGTGAAAGAGGAAATCTTGCATAGCAAGCACAGAGAACTCAAGGAGAAGTTGAGGAGCATCAATCAGGGGTTTGAACGTTTGCGTAAAGTCAGTCACCAGGGATATGACACAACCAGTGGTATGATACAGTGGAGTTTGTGCAACTTTGGGATTCATTTCATTTTTCAAAAATTAAAATCAGTGGGCAAGGACATAGTCCAGTATCTCAATGCGTCATGTACCACAGTGGGCTGAAGAGATAGAGCCAGCCAGTCCTGTTTAGAGCCAAACACTGGAAGCCTAATGAAAGGATACAGTCAGTGTGTTAAGAGGATATTTCTGTCTTCCATGCCCCCATGAGAAGGGATATTGCCCCAGGAGGACAAGTAAATGAGACAACATGCAGGGCAAGCAATGCCTTTACCCAGTTCCTCAGGTTTGGGGTTTTTTGCTTTTAAAAACCCACTTGTTTTACCTACTACTAGTATCTAGTTTTATCCAGTACTTGGATACTTCTCCCTATTTTTCATCTAAATAGATCTATTAGAAATGCAGTGCTTAATGTCTTTGTTCTTAGTTTAATAACTATGTGTATGTGAGAAAGCATCTCTTCGTCTTCCATAGAACTTGGGCATTAAAAGCATTGTGTCCAGATTTTCATTTCATTATATGTGTTTCTTTAGAATTTGAAGAACCAAGAGTGATTGATTTGTGGGACATGGCCAAATCAGCTAATTTCACTGAGAAGGAGCTTGAGTCTTTTCGGGTGAGTAGAGTTCCAGTGACTTCTCTTGCAGAAAGATATTTTGCCACATAAAGAAACACTTGCTGTTACTCTGATTGCAGCCACTTCTGTATAACCCTCCAGACACCACAAAAAAGTCATGCTGCTTTTTTAATACTTCAGATATATAGACATGTGTGTAACTAATCATATGCTGCTTCTGTTATAATCAGCAGAATGAAAAATTCTGAATCCTCTCAAAACAACTGTTGCATATTTTGAATCTTGGAAAGATCAGGTCCTGCTTCTTTGTTGCCAATGCACCAGATTTACCCCTTTTACCCAATGTCTCAATTATGTCCTTGGAAAGCACTGTAATCTGTATACCCAGCAATCTCCCTCTCATGCCCATCTCTTGTACTGTTAACTTCCCATGTTGGAGCTGTGTTGAGCTGACACAAAACTATTGTGATAAAGACTGCTTTTCAAGGAAATAATGTAGAAATTCATTCCTCTGCAGTTCATACCACTTTTATTCAATTCAAGTTGTATAAAGAAAAGATTTGATTTTTTTTTTAATCTGACTTTGCCTGTTTATCAGATTTAAAAAAGAGGTGCTTTCTTTTAAATTTGTCTCTCTCCCCTCAGTCTACTGTTCTTATGCCTAAATTTTTGCTTGGTATTCACTGCTCTCATCTTGTAGCACCTCACAGCCACCCACAGTCTCCTTTTGAGGACTCTGCAGAGGGTCATTTTCAGCACTGCTTTCAAAACCCAGCAGTCTGGTGGTGATGGTAATGGATTGTCCAGACATTTTTAAGAAGAAGGGAACTGAAAAAGCTTTCTGTGCCTGACTTAGTCAAATTATCATTCGGAGTGTCTTGGCAAGAGAAAGGAAGGCTTGGAAAGAAACTCCTCTGAAGCCGTGTGTATTTGTTATCTTAGGAGGAGCTGAAACATTTTGAAGCAAAAATTGAAAAGCACCATCATTACCAGAAACAATTAGAGATTTCACACCAGAAACTGAAGCATGTAGAGGGAACTGGAGACAAGGATCATCTGAACAGAAACAAAGAGAAATACGCCATGCTGCAAGAAAAGACAAAAGAGCTAGGATATAAGGTCTGTATAAATCCAGTGTACATACATGTTGAAAGTTTAACTCAGTAGCAGAGGGGAAGTAGAGTATCCAGTGCTGATTTTTCATGCAAGCTGAATGACTTCCAGAAGGGGAGTTCAAGGCACATCTGTTCTCCATGTTTAGTACAGCATACACATAATTGTTCTTAAAGACCTAAAAAAGCCTGAAATCTTCCTGCTCTCTGCTCTTTCTGTTGTTACAAATACTCATAGCAAAAGCTGAATATAGTACTATATTGATAATTTATTGTCTTCCTGAAATTTGTTTTGTGTGTTTTGTTTTCCTGATAGGTAAAGAAGCACTTGCAAGACTTATCCAGCAGAATCTCTCAAGGTCTTCAACACAATGAACTATAAAAATTTGTTCTGCTTCACGGGATTGGTCTATTAACACAAAGCAGTTAATGTGATTTTTTGAACAGGGCTTTCCAAGGAGTGCTTCTGAAATAGTAGGGATTGAACAGATGTGTCCTGTAAGAATTTTTTTTGTCTACTTAATTACCAATTTTGTATTTGCACTGTAAAATTAAATTATTCGATTAAATATTTAGGTAGCACATCTTGGATCATAAAAATCTTACTTCTGAATCAAGTAGCAGCCTTTGAAATAATCAGTTTTGTCAAAAGGAAAAAAATATGCAAACTCTCAAAGGATTCCTGCTAGTAAAAAAATACTAATCTTATAGTCAGGTAAAGTATTCTGATCAATGAAAGCAAACACTGAGGTACAGGAAGGTTAAACAGAGGCTAGAAAAGTCTTTATTTCAATGCTTGGCCTATTACATTTCCTACTTAAGGTTACAAAAATATTTTTACTGACTCTGAGCAGTGGCTCAGAGCTGCACTGCTGCACTGTATATGAATCTTTCATGTGAGAGGGGAAGGAAGGGTAACGAGGGAACAAGTACTGAGGTCAATTTGCACAGTTTAGTTATTGACTAACATCTGTGTGTACAATTATCTTATTCATGGTTGCTTTGGTTTTGCTACATTTGGTCATTAAAAAATCAAAACAAATACTGGTGAGGCTTTTTTTTTTTCACCTTCCCTTTCATATAGTGAGAAGTAACCAGATCTGTTTTTGAGCATGTTGCTAATTCCTGTAATGTTCATTCACACATTAGTTTTTAAGAGAGTAGGGGTAGTTTTGCACCACAAGGATGTGTTTCTATGTTCTGAATAGGCAGAAGGGTTTCTAAAGCAGCTTATCTCTGAGTGTATATTCCAGTGCAATCTCCAAAAAAGATTATTATCACTTCTCCTTTCAAGACCAGATTTTTCTGGTCAGAACTTTGGCAGACATCAGACACATGGGTTGAAATTGTCTATAATAACAATGCTGACCCTTTATTTCAAATGAAACTGTTCCAGGAACGAGGCTGAGGCCAAGGTCCAGTGTGGGTGAATCATTACAGCTGCTTGGTTGAGGAGCTCTGTCCCTCTCAGATGGCACTGCTGAGGTGTGCTGGATCAGGCAGCTGTCCTCGAGCCTTGCTCTCCCTGCCTGTTCCATGAGAAATAGTCTGAATAGGCCACTCATCCTGGGTCATCATGGTTTAAAAGTAACATGATTCTTTATTTAAAAACTGTATCTTCATGTGCAAGTGATCAGAACCAAAACTGTGGTAGCAGTCTTACTGTGAGATTTTCTTTGAAGCTAGAATCTTTTTTTACTTTTTTAATTTAATGTAAGCTAAGAGTTATTTATATTGCAGAGAATCGTTGTCCATCACAATAAGAAGCCACCACTAATATTAGCAGGCTCCTTAGAGACAGTTCTGCTCATGTAGTTTATGGTATACCTTTAGTTGGCAAGCTAAAAAAAGTAAATCTGAAAATAGCTATAAGCCATTTATAAGAAAAATGCTTTGTTTTTTTTTCAAATGCTACACACTTACTTCTTCCCAGACTATGGCTTTAAGGGCTGCTCAGCTTCTGTATCAGAGCAGTAGCTGTATTATCTTACATGTTTGTCTACATCAATTCCCTGTGAATGCAGAACAGAAATGTAATCTATATTATGTTAGAAAGCAAAGACTTCACTATGTCCTTCAGTTTCCCCTTTGGCAGGGTGAGAAGTAAATGTGTGAGCTGCAGGTCAGTTTGGTGGCTGTAGTCTGGGTGTGGAGGGTCCCACAGCAATGGCCCCTGGCTGAGGAATTTGGACACGTGCAGTAAATGCATCAGCAGGGGAGAGGAGCTACACAAAGCACTGAGGCCCTGCTGCTGAGCAGGCCTGGCAGGGTGGTAGGGGATGGAGCAGCTTTCACAGAGCACGTTCAGATCCTGCTGCTGAGGGAGGTGTGCTGCCCACGGGAAAGCAACATCTCTCAGCCTGCCTGAGGGCAGGCACAGCAGCTGTGTGCTCCACACAGGAGGGCACAGCACAAAGCTGGGTTTCATCTTCAGTGTCTACCTGAAGTAGAATATGCTTATCCAAGAATTTCTCAGGAGGTCTGGAACAGCAGAAGGTGCCGGATTCATGGAATGAATAACCAGGATCTGATCAGTTACTGAACAAGAGCAGAGGCTTCAGCAGAGGCTTTAAAGAGGCGATGGCTGAACCAGGCAGTGGCTGTGCTGTGTCTTTACCTACCACACCATGAGAGGAACTGGGCTCAAAGGCCAGGTGGGCTCAAGCAGAGAGAATGCTTGGCAAGTGCTGCAGAGTACAAAAGGCTGACAAAATACTTACATGTCACAGTAATGTAAAACTGGGAACAAGTCACAGCTCATCAGAGGCAAACGTTGGAGAGTGGGGTCAGCAGAGTCACCTCACTTCATTAACAGAGCTGTTAATGAGTCATTGGGCACACATACCTAGAGGAGAACAAAATAAAAAGTCTGTTGCTGCCCCTGCACCCAATCCCTCCTGGAATAGTCTGTGGCTAAGTGCAAAAGCAGGAGGGAAAGCATGAGCTATAGTCTGTTCCTGTCAAGGCTCCTCAGGGCTTTCCCTGCTTTTTAAGATTTGGGACAGGCTAGCGGGGTGTAAAGTCTGATTCCACTCAAGTTTCTATGGTCTGCACCCCACATGCATCAATGTATGTACAATTTAGTTAATTGTTGCGGTTTTAATCCTCCAAAGACTGTTCATATGGTCAAAATAACAAGAGTGGGTAGTGTTTGAGATATTAAAGATTAAAAAATAACTTGAGTCACCACTCCCGTGTTTCTGTAAATAGCAACAAAAATTCAAAGCCAAGAAAAAAGGTGTAAATGAGATCTACCTACAGTCCTGCACTCTGTAAGAGGTGAATAATTGAGTTCCTAGGTTGCATGGAAGAGGCATCTGAAAAGGAAAGAACTAACACTTTTATACAGTGGTTGAATCTTCCTTAATAAGTGTTCTAGCTGATCCTTTTGTAATTTTTCAAATTAGCAAGTTTCTAAACCACTCTGAGAAACAATTTGAAATACAAAAGCAGGAGCAAAAAAGAAGGAGAAATAGAACTGCATTTCTTAGGAAAAAAAAAAAATCAGACCATTTCATATTTTATAGTCAGTCAAATTCTGCCCTGAAAAGAACTTCAATTTAAGCAAACATGTCAGTGATTTCATGTAGGACAGATTTTATTTGTTAAAAAGGGGAGTGGAAAGGTGAGGGAAATAAATACATAAGGCATTAAATGTAACAAAAATAACCAAGCCTTTCTTAAAAAAAGCACATCCTACATGTTGGTACAGCAGCTAAGATGGCATCATTCTACCAAAACAGATAAGGAACAGCACTGTAGCAGATTTATTGCTACAATAATTTCCCCTCTCCCCTCCCATGGGATCCTGATGAATGATAGATCTGGCAATATCAGGAATATTTAAATTCACCAAGTAGAGATCATTTACATTTTGTCAGGTGAAGTGCCATCTGCCTTTTCAGATCCTGTTTCTGCAGGTGCTCAGGAACTGGTGGGAGCAGGATCCTTGCCTGGGCTCTCCTGCTTGCTGTGTGTCCAGCTCTCCCTGTGGGGTTCCCTCAAGCCAGGCTTAATGCAGGTTAAGGTAAAAAGCAAGAGACAGAGAAACCACTTTAGCTTCCAGAACATGCTGCCTCAACAGCTGATCTTGGCTGAGCATTTACCAGTAGGCAGTACAAAGGAAGTTCTAAACTATATTTTAAATACATTTTTTCATTCCATAGCATTTAATGAGAAGAAATAAAGTAATTTAAGTCAATAAATAGAATAGATTGTTGCTTTCAATACAAAAAGCCCTACCTTTGTAACTGAGAGCTGGGTGCTGCATTTTCTGTATGCATTATGTTCTTTAACAAAGTGCTGCTAAACACCAGAACCAACATTTCCAAATACAGTTAACATATATTTCAGTCTGTTCACCTAGTGCCTATTGGGAAGCAGGATGTTCATCTACAGAAAAAGAAGACTGCATGGATTTCTTTTACTAGTATCTACAGGCATAAAATGGAAGCATTCATAAAATCTGTCCAGTAGAGCCAAAATAAATTCAGAAGCGTTCCTCCACAGTAAGTATTTCAAGCTGAGCCATATTTGGTACAGCAACAATTGCAACCCAAGTGCTTTCACCAATAGCCTTTAAAGCACTTTCATATCCAAATGTTCAAGTATATTATCCCACCACTTAACAAAAGAGCACTCTCCTAAGTCAGAAAGAGTACACAGATATTAATGCTTAATATGTGAACTTTGTTCCTTCACTGATGCATTAATTTATCGCAAAAGCTGTCCATTTTAATAAAACTAACCATTTCAATTTCCAAGTTTGCCTCTCAATCACTGGTCTACTGTAACTTAAACGTGCCAATTTCTATAGGCAAAGTGAGCATTGAATCACTTTGAAATAAGCCTCCTACTAAAATAAAATGCTGTTTAATGTTCTACAGTTGTAATTTTCCAGGCACTTTAAAGAGAGAAGGGAGCTACACTATTTTAAGAACAAACACACTGAGAACTGGAAACTCGCATATGAAAACCAATAATTTACAATGCCTGGCATTGGATCCTTTAGTCCAACTTCAAAATTCAAATTTCAGTTTCTAATTCAAGACATCTGAGCCAAAACCATTAACTAAATGGTCTTTCAGTGGGGAAAGAGTCCATTTTCCAACCATTTCAGATCCAAGTTCTGGGTCTCACATTTACATCTGGGATGGATATGTCTTTTAAACAATGTTTGCATTAGCCTCAGTTTCTTGGTGTCATTAAAGCCTTGCCACCAGTCAGGCCTTGCACAAACTGACCCTCATTCTTTGCAGAACTGCAAAACAAGTTTTTATTCATGATTATTAATTCAGGATGAGAACATGCTTTTCCAGAGATGTTCTTAGGAATTGTTTTTCTTCTCATTTTAATGCCATATCTAGTACAAACAGCTGTATTAGAACTTTTGAAAGACCAAAACAGCCAATGTAACCAAATAGGACAGTCAGAATTCCAGATCAAAGTGCTGCCACGGTATATGTCTGGGATTACAGAAGGAACAGGAGTGACCTTGTTTAGCCACAAGCATACCATGAAAAAACCATGAATTTTCTTCAGCTCCTTCCAACCTAGGAACAGAGCAACTCACCCTGTTCAGCTTTGACCACTTACGGCAGAGACAGAGCAGGGTGCAGTTAGTTTGTCATCTTCACGTGGGCAGTGTTGCTGTTTGGCCACCAGGTTTCTGTTATCCAGTTGTTCTGTCCCTCCCTGCAGTGCGCAGGGCAAGCTCTGTGCTGATGGACAGAGGGATAGGGCTCCCATCACAGGCCACGCTGCAGATGGGGCCAGCTGCAGGCTGTAACTTGCACCTTGACAATTCCCCAGACAGAGCAACAGCAATGAGAGGCTCTAAGCTTCTTAAACGTTTCCACTGTATTTGCTGTCTGCAGAGCTCCAAAGCAGCACACCCGGCCAGGGCTGTCACTGCAGGCACTGCAGGAGAGGCATTCCCACATCTATCGCTTCTGGTCACTCATGGTCACGACTGTCATAGTTCTGTGATTCACCATAGAAAGCACAGAGACAGCAAATCCAAGATCTTGGGCTTTCAGCAGACCTGATCCATCTCTGCCAAACACCCCAGCCACTGTAAGTGACGCCGGTGCAGCTGAACACAGAATTAGGGGCATCCTCCTTTCGGGTTACAGTGCTCTCTGTTTCACAGCACTTGGCTCTTTACACACACATCTTGTGCTGCTGCCCTTGTGCCCATGCTGGCAAAGGACAGCTGCTGCTTTATGGTTCTCTGCTGACACCTATCTACTTTATCAAATTCCCAGGAAGATACTTTCCTGTGCTTCCCAATTTGTGTCCAGTACTGCTGGCTGTTGGCAGTAAAGGGACAGAGTGTTACAGCAGCCAAAGGCAGGCCATGGGGTACATCCCCCAAATGGGGCAGAGACATGGGGGAAGATGAATCTGAGTGATTCATTACATAATAAAACTCCAGTATCCAAAGAGCACGTTCCTTTCTGAACATCCAATCAGCTTTATTTTCTGTATATGGACTATCCATAAATTGCCAGCTCAGCCCACAGATGAGTAAAATTTAACTTATAAAATAGCAGATGCTATGGCTTTTTTATTTATTTATTTTTCTTTTTAAGGATTTCACAATCATATAATGTAGAGAAAAATTACTGTCATGCTAAATCTGCTTTCTGATCCCACCCCCCCACTGCATATTCCTCAAATAAGTTGACACGTATTATTTCAGTAAAATGGTGATGTTACATACGCCTCTGTGTACACAGTGGGATAATAAATTTTAATTTCTAGATGCCCTGATGCAGGCGAGCATTTGAAAGTATATAAGTTTTAAAGTTCACTCACCCTCAAGTTTTTACTAAATTCAAAGTTCACATGTCAGCTGCACTTTCCTAAACCTGCTCACTGTCTTACAAAGCTATTCCTTGTATCAGAATCCAGGTCAAGATTACATGCATTTTTCTGTCACTTAAATTCCAGCCTTTCAGAGAAAATTGATAGCTCATTTATCAATAACCAACTGATATCACTCAGAGTGAGGCTACTCTGAAGCCTTTGGGATCTCATCTTTGGGATGAGATGGGATGGGATGGGATGGGATGGGATGGGATGGGATGGGATGGGATG
>VXBC01003831.1:258755-352883 GCA_013399945.1 Ploceus nigricollis | reverse complement strand
GGGATGGGAATAGAATAGAATAGAATAGAATAGAATAGAATAGAATAGAATAGAATAGAATAGAATAGAATAGAATAGAATAGAATATTTTAACTGGGAGGGAGCAATATCAACCAACTAATCCCCCTGCATGACCAATTCAGGGCTGACCAAAAATTAAAGCATGTTATTAAGGGTATTTTCCAAATGCCTCTTAAGCACTGCCAGGCCTGGGATGAGAATCACCTCTCTGGGAAGCCTATTCCAGTGTTTTACCAGCCTCTTGGAAAAGAAATGCTTCCCAAAGTCCAATTTAAACCTTCCGTGGTGCAGTCTTGAGCCATCCTGCACATCCTATTTCTGGATACCAGCAAGAAGAGCTCAGCACCTTCTTAGGTGCTTCCCCTTAGGACGCTGCAGAGAGCAATGAGATCACCCCTCAGCCTCTTTTGCTCAAAACAACACAAACCCAGAGCCCTCAGCCTCCCCTCAGAGCATTTCCAGCCCTTTCATCAGCTTTGTTGTTCTCTGGACACCTTCAGAGACCTGCCCTTGCTTCTTAAATTGTGGGGCCAAGCACTGCACACAGCACTCAAGATAAAGCTGAACACACATTCACCTCTTTTGCCCAGCTATTTGTGCTGTGTTTGGTGCAGACCTGCTCCTTACAAAAATTCCTTTTAATTACTTTTAACTTTCCCAGCCTTACTCTGCTTTTCTTGTTCTAAATGCTGTATGAGATTAAATTAACATTTCCTTTCATCTTAGATTGTAGAACATTGTTTGTATGACTGGTCAAATGAGAGCTGAGGATCTTCCCAAAGAAAATGTGACATAAAAATGTAACAGCATTGTCATCTTAAAGAAAAACCCATAATTTTAACAGTATCTCATAAAATATCTTGTCTTCGTCCTGTGGTTATTGTACCAAGTATGTGTCTTATTCCAGACAAACTAGAAGAGAAACTTACCAAGGGCTGCATGTTTCAGCATCTCACCAAAAATGTAATCACTCATAATTCAAATTCAAATATAGTTTTCCAAGCTACACTAATTAAAACTGGTTTGTTTACAGCAGAGAGGAAAAATAAGGATTTTTTCCAAGCTGTTTGCTGAAAAACAACTCTCAGGGCAGATTTTCACGAACATTTACATGCCTAAAGACACCTACTGGCATTTTCCACAGTTAGGTGCCGGAGTGCTATTAAAACCCAGACAATTATTTGCATTGCTGGGAAATTAAATCCCTCCAAACTCCAGCCCTCCATCCTGCAGCATGTTACCTTGGAGAAAATTCCATCACCCAAATATTTGCATATAAAACTGTTCCATAGCAGCTGATGAACAATGCCATAAGTCCCACTGAAGCAGCAGTTACATTTGGTAGTAGGTCCATCAGGAAGAAAGAGGCACACACACAGCACACCAATGCTTATGCCCAAACACTGCACTTGATGACAGCTTTTTCTTATCACCAAGAGCACTTCTGCCACGTTAAAGTCCTTCAAGAACACCTTTCAGAAGTACCAGCCACATCACACTGTCTTGTTCTTCTGGTAATTAATACTTTGTGCTTCTGGTAAAAACAGGAGGCGATCTGACTCTGATAGAATGCTAAATTAAAAATGAGCAAATCCTTCTTTTTATCATCAGAAGTTACAAGTTGCATTTATTTCCAAAAGCACATGTTTTTATGCAAGGTGTGTGAACAAGCACAAGCCTGTTAATAGGACTGTGGTTTGATTTCCATTGCCCCTGGTTCACTAGTGGAAGTTGAAGGCACATGATTTTATTTATTTAGGAAAAAAAGGTTTCCATTTCTGTAAGCTCCTGTTGTTCCAATGAGAAAGCTCTAGTTCCTTCAACAGAAATGCCAAGCCTGCAACTTGACAGGGACATACAACCTGCAGGTACTACTGAAACAAAAACCAACCAGTTTTTAACAGATGCAACAGAGTGTTTTGGCCTCCTGCTCCAGTTCCTAACATAACTTAGTGCATGAGAATATAAAGTGAATTTTAAAACTAAGTGAAAGTCATCTATTTGTCCTATTCAAGTGAAGTAAAAATAATTTAAAAGAAATAGAAATTACTATGACATACACAAACACATGTGCATGCACAGATTCACAGCTCTGCTTAACCTGAAAAATACATTTTTTTAAATTGTGATTCCTCTGTGAGGCCAGCAGCAATCTGATGACCTTTATTATTGTGTCAAATCTTTACCCATGCTACAAGTCCCAGATTTAACGCAAGAAACATCCAGAAAGGCAGCTTTTGTAGAGACCTTGGGTAATATATTTTCATGGTAAACAGATTTTTGCGATAGAAATATTGCAGTTTCATTATATATTGTCATGGGAAAAACTACATTTCAATGCATCAGTCAAGCTGTGCTCCTCCTAAATATGAAATAGTCCCATAACAAGAGATTTAACCTTGCAAGTCCTCCAGTGGAGGATACTTGACTGAAGAAGTCAGATAAACCTGACCCCAGGAAGCCCAGGCCATTCCAGTTGTACTGAAATTTAAAAAGCAGATCACCACTGTCCACTTGCCAAAGAAAAATCTTTTAAACTTAGAATCTCATAATATCTCTTTTCCCTTCAGAAATATGCTAGGTGGATCAACAGAAAAATACATCTGAACACAGGACAGAAAAGAATGGCAATTGTCAACTCTCAAACCCTGGGGGTTTTTTATTTGAGAGATTTCTGATATTTTACATTACTATTGAGGCAACTTTCAAATAAATTTGTAGGTTAAATTCTGCCTCAGAAACAAAACCCCACCTCTCATTTTAAGTCACTGAGTAAAACCCTCACTGGCACAAAACTTCCACCCACCAATATAAATTATAATCATATCTAGGAAAAAGAATTTGGCTGTAATATTGGATCTTAAGAGGACACAAACACAAAATCATGATACCCAAGATGTCAGTCCTGGCAACTTCTGGAAGCCAAAGCTGATACGTTACCAGAAAAAAAAATTCTTTCCTTCTTAAGTACATTTCTTTGTTAGTCTAGCATCACTGCTATACATTTTATATAACATTTTATTTAAATAACATTTTATATGAGGACAAATAAAAATATTTACATAGACAATATGAGAAATTAAGTTTTAAATCATAAAATCTCACTGTACAAAAGCAAGATATGGCAGACTCATGGGTAAACCTATTTTACAGGATAACATCTTGTTTTGCCTCAAGGCTGTAGCATCTCTGGAGATATATCATCCTCTTACACAGAACTGGTTTTATGCTACTTAGGAACAGAAGAGAATTATTCAATAAAGTTTTAGATTTAAGGTGGATGCTGGTTTTACATTAGGAATAGTTTTTGTGACATAAAAGACTTAATTGTGAAAAGTGAATCTTTCTTTTGAATACCTTGGTTTTAAAATATGCTGTGTGAGAAAACTGAGACCTGATTTTCAAAGTGATACATATGTTCAGCTCCAGGAAAATTGCTAAGAATTACAGGTACCCACCAACTACAAAATCAAACTCATGGTTTGACCTAGGCTTTTAAGAACAGAAACACCCAAATGCCCCTTCACATTACTGCGGTTTATTGACATAATTAAATAACTTGTTTGTGTGCTCTTGTCTGTTTGCAGACACATGTGCATCCCTGACACTACAGCTCTCACATCTGAGCAACTTTAGCCAAAGCTGCAGGACTTGGTGAGGTATAAAACTGAATTATCCATAGGTATAGTTGAGCATGTCCATAAATAAGCACATAAATTGTACCTGCAGAAAGAGCAGGCACTGAATTTTCTTGCTTTTGTAAGAGTCCCTTAATATATTAATAGAGCTTTTACATATTTTATACACTCAGATATATACATATATTTTATCAGTAATGTTTACATACAGACATATGCAAACATATGTGTACACTTACCACACACACACTCACATTCCCTTATCTACACACATTCAAGCTCTTTATTTTCAAAGAAAATTCCACCATTTAATAAACACTGAAATTGGTTCCAGGTTCTCCATGATTTTAGAATTATAGAAAAAGGTAACTTACATCTGTCATTGCATATGACAAAAAATCTGGACTTTACAACCAAATTAAAACAAAAGGAAAGACCAAACACACCCCTCCTGCTACCAGCTTTCCAATTAGGAATCAAGATATCGGAATGAATCTGGTGTAACTGCAAGAAGCAATGGCAGCGATTCGTGTGAGTGCTTTTTTTACAATAAATGTGAATCTTTTGGAAGATGAATTAGTATGAATTTGTGGTGAGCACAAAGTTCTTTCCTAGACAGGTCACTGCTGAGCTCCTTTCTTCTTCTGCTCCAGCTCCTGCAGGCGCTCCTCGCGGCACTGCGCGTGCTGCGTCCCCACCTTGTGCGCTGTCTCGGTGGCTGCAATGTCAATCTGGGCATATCGGGACGATCCACTCCCTGAAACAACAATGGAATCCTGTAAAAAACTACACCCCTCACATATTCCTGAGTAAAAAAGCTGTTGTGACGCTTCCTCCACAGATTTCCTGGAATATCTTTGTCCAGTCTCAGAGAAGGCTGTATAAACGGAGTAAGGTGACAACCACCACTAAAACAAAACACCTCGAAAGCTTTGTTATCTACATATTCTAATGGTCTGGTTTTCCTCAAATAAGCAAATGAACCACTTGTATTTCTGCCCCAGGTGTGAACCTCCACCCCTATTACTCCCAGTCAATGACAAAATTGAACTTGGCTCTCCCACTTCTGGGAGGCTTCCTCACCAAGCTACCAATCAGGAAATCAACACCTGCTATTTGAACAGAAAACACTCATGGCAGCTGGCACTGCTCTTTGTCTGGGTTAGGCACCCTGTGAATGTTTACCAGAGTAACCACCTTCAGCCTCTCACAAAATGACACTTTGGCTCTTTTTTCGTGGAAATAGGGGAGACAAAAGCTGCTCAGTCTGTTAAGCAGTAAAATACTTCTATAAGGCTAGAGGCTGGGAAAACTTTAATATGAAAAAATAAAATATTTATGGGCATTAGAGGCACCTTTAAAGTTACACAATTTGAGATTGGGAGGGTAGTTGATATTTAGGAAAATTTATAGCATTTAACTCTTCATTTTTAATGCCTTGGTTCATTGTCTTTAAAATTAAGAGAAAACATTGTTTTTACATTTCAACACAGTGTTGTAGAGAGAACTACATTAAGGTCTGGGAGAAGCTTAGAATTACATAATGAAAAACATAAAAATATTTTAAAAAGCAAAAAGCATGGGGAAAGTACTAGCATTTCTAAGTTAATAAAATTGCTGAAAATAGAAGTATAAAAATTAAAATCTTTATAGCTGAGAAGTATAGATGGAAAACCTATCAATATCAAATGAAAGGAATTAAATGCCAGATTCTGATGAGAGGCTTGCTGTAGCAAGGACTGCATCTCTAAATGACAACACATGGCAGATGTATTGCATGTTTATGTGCTAATTGCCCAAGTTAAGCATTAGAAGTAAAATATCCAATCCAAACAAAATAATTTAAAAAAAAAAACCAAAACAAAAACAGAAAAAATGAAATTATTTGCATTCTCTCTGTAGCACTTTCACATGCCCACATGGAGAGCAGACAGAAGAACAATGTGTTCTGTTCTGAATCATTTGCTGCATGGCTCCAAAGCCAGTGTCTTCAGGAGCAAGCCCTGTACACCCACAGCCCTGTTTCTGAAGCCAAGAAAGAAAAATGAGGTACGTGTATCCGAATATGCAATGAAAATCTTGAGAACACAGGCAAATTACTGTCTTTCAAACTCCAGAGTTTGAAATGTTCACTTTAGAAGGAGTGCACCTGTCAAAGGGATGCAACATCATATAGAACTTCATTACTCAAATATCTTTTCCAAGAAGAGATACCAATTAAAAAAACTGCCTCAGAAACATAGCAGGGTTTAGCTCCTTTGTTAGCAGAAGCCTGTGGGTAGATCATGGAATCATTAAGGTTGGAAAAGACCTCCAAATCATTGAGTCCAAGCTTTGACCAAGCCCCACCATCAACTAAGACACAGCACTAAGTGCCACATCAAGTTGTTTCTTGAACAGTTCCAGGAATGATGACTCCATCACTTCCCTGGGAAGTCTGTTCCAATGCCTGACCATCCTGTCAGTGAAAAAAATTCTTCCTGATGCCCAACTTGAACCTCCCTTTGGGTAGCTTGAGGCCATGTCCTCTCCTGTCACTGTTTCCTGGGGGAAGAGGCCAACCCCCACTTGACTATAACCTCCTTTCAGGTAGCTGTAGGAGGATTAAGATCCCCCCGAGCCTCCTTTTCTGTAGGCTGAACACCCCCAGCTCCTTCATCTGCTCCCTATATGAAATCAGACTTCCACATACCCCATACATTCTGCATATTCTTTGCTGTTTAAAAATATCATAGACTTCCTTACCTCTTATGCTTGTGCTAGATTCTTGAAGCTCCAGTTCCATGTAGTGAAGCTGTTTTTTGGAAGTAGGGCTGACAGGAATATTAACATAAGTGGCTGTCTCACTGTGGGGTCGATCTGGTGTAGGGACATCAGCTGAATAACCTACAGCCCCTTCTGAAACAAGTAGCAAGTTACAACAGGCATGTTTGCAATGACCAGTGTTCATGCAGACACACTGCGAGCAAACACTGAGCAGCAATTACTCTGCTGGCCAAAAAGGACATTCCTCAGTGGTAGATGGGACATGAGAAAACTACAGCTTCTACTTTAAATACCCTGAGACACTGATCAAGTCAGGATCTATGCAGAAGGCCACAGACCACAGACAGGGATCTTGCTGTGTTGTGGCAGAAGGCAAACACTGCAGGTATTTCTAACAGCAGCACTACTCACAAGGTTTCCAGTTCTACCTTAGGTTAGTAAAGCTTTATATGAAGTAATTTGTTCTAGGAAGGTGTGAACTACTATATCATCTGCAAGAAAGAAAGCAAAATCAGTAGAGGTTCTTAAAGCATGTCCCAGAAACAGGGACTGAAGAACTGTTTCAAGCAAAGGGAGGGCAAACTTGAGGGACAGCATTGACAGCTTCCCTCTGCAGAAGTGGAAAAGATAGGAATGATGCTAAGAGAGGACAACAAAGTATTAAAGGACTTTCATTGCAGGAAAAACATAGTGGGAAAACCCTTCTAAATAGTAAAGATCACAAGAACTTTAGAGGAAATCCTAGTTCTCTAGAATTTTCTAAAAAAGACACAGACCAACATCCATTAGGAAACAGCTCCTATAAAACAATCTTGACTCAAAAAACCACAACTTTTTTGTCTACTAGTTTAATTCTCAAGACCTCATCTAGTCCTGCTTTCAATTATTTTAATCTTGTCTGCCTGTTCAGTCTAGTCAGAGTCCTTAGCCTTAAAGACTTTCTACTCTTAAGTCAGTTTGAGACAGAGGAGTGCAGAGAGAAAACAGTATCACTCTGAGGTTCTCCTTTTCCATGGAGTTCTCCTCTTAAGCCCTTCCTTGTCCCCACAAAAAACTCATATCAAATCTTTTTTTGTCCAAACTGCTGCTTTTTCTTTTTGCCCATTTAGACCCTATTGAGATGTGAACAGAGAGGCAGTAGGATATCAAGGCATTTTAGAGCATAGGGAAAAATGACTTCTTATATCCAGACAACAGCAGCAGTGAATAACCATTGAGGGAAACTTTTTCATCTTCTTGGAAGTATTATTAGTAGAAATAGCTTATACAATGTTAGGCAACAGTATATGGGTATGTTCCAGTATAATGGAATCTCCCCAGGCTTAAGCTGTTTAAATCAAAGGAGTCTACTGTACAGTCCAAAAACTGAAAAGACTGGAAATTTGGCCAATTTTCTCACAGATCTTCATTTTAAAAACATAGGAAAATCCAAAAAGTATACAAATATTTCTCTGTCAGTCAGACTTCAAGTTGTTGTTGCAAAGCAAGATGTTAAGAACAAAATGACAAAATCAATGCAGAACCAAATGCAGAAGGAATTTTTATATTTTCATCAAACACCATTCTCAATTATTTTCAGTTATTGCGTCCAAAGTATTGCAAAGGAATTTGGCCTGATTGAGCAAGAAGGGACTCAGAAAAATCATAGAAAACCCTCATCACAAAAAGTTGAAGTTGCAAGCATGTGACAATCTTAAGTACAGAGTCACGAATAGTCCTGAAGGAAAAGATAATTTTTGAAGTCTTTCTGTATGCTGTTAAAGTGTTAAGTGAAGTGTTAACAGAAGTGTTAAGTGAAGCATCCTCAAAGTTAGCTAGCATGAAAACTAGCAAGATCCCCTATAGAACTAAACAGTTAACAGCTTTAAGGAAGCTGAACATCATACCTGATGCAAACAAGCCAAGCGATTTTCCTGACAGGTAAAAAACTACACATGGAGAATTGGTAGGGCTTTGTGCAAGAAAAGCAAAAGAAACACAGAGAGGAAAAAAAAGCAAAACCTGGCAACAGTGGAATATTCTTCTCAAAGGAAGGAGAAGAAAAAAACAAAACTAAACTAAACTAAACTAAACAAGAAGAACAGTTAGGCAAACTGGAATGGAAGGAAAGGAAAGGAAAAGTCTTCTGTAGTTCAGTCAGTGCTGTCTCAATAGAAACTGTGCTTTCTTTGTAAACATAGGAATACTTGGTTTTCATTTTTCCTTAAAAACCCAACCAAACAAAAAAAAAAAGCCTTATTAGGCACTGAAAACTGGCTTTTATTTGTTTGAAGAGAAGAGTTTATTTAAAAAGCACAGTCAAATGTTCCAACTAATGAAAGCATGGTGCACAGAGTGAGCCATGGACAGTGCTTGAAGCAGTCCCTTCTGGGTGGACAAAGACAGGAGGTGTTTCCAAGAGGGGTCAAAGGGCCAGTATTTGAGAACATTGTGAAAGGAAGATTTGAGAGAAGAACAGACCACAATGCATGGTTAAACATTCTGAAAGAACTGCTAGAATATCATGATTGCTTGAAGAGAAAGGGGGAAGCTGTAGGAATCAAAAAAGATGGTCAAGCAAGTAACAGGAGAAGAGTAAAAGTGAAAATTTATTGACCCTCAACTAAGGGGAAAAGAAAGGAAAAGACTATAACTGGGGAGGGAAGAAGAAAGTTATATTTGAAACTGGTGTAGCAGCCTTTCTTTCAGCAAGTGTTAGTTATTTATAATCTCTACCGAATATAGGCACCGTTCTCAGAAATGAACAATAAATTATACAGAAAGAAAACCAGCACTATAACTGCATCTCAAAGATAAGTGTGTGTGTGAGCACGCATGTAAAGCTGACATGTTCAAAGGGCAACGCTTCAAAAATTACCCTTAGAAGAGATCTCAACAATTAAAAAAAAAAAAAAACCATGAAAAAATACAAGAGGTGTTAGTGACCTCTGACAAAAAAATCTGTACTCACCAGGTTCCTCAGAACTTGTTGGAGTTCCAGGTTCTGAAGGAAGTGTTAGCATCTCATGCCCACCTTTAGGACCTAGAATACAGGAACACTGTTAATGGCTTTGGATTTAGGAATTTGTGCAACATAAACAAAGCCTATGCTTTTCTGGTTTTGACTTGTAACCTTTTAAACTAAATCATACAGAATAACCTCAGAAAGCATAAACAGTGGCTAGTGCTGACTTTTCTGTAATGGTGATGTCAGCGTAGCACCAAGGAAATAAAATTTAGGACACTTTTACAACTATTCACACTGAAGGCCACTGAAGTCAACAGCAGTGCATTTTGCTGTACATCAGTGTGGGAGCAGAGCTGTCTTGCATGCATGAATCAGGGAGCAATGCGTGGGTGATCTTGGGAGCATCTGGAAGACTCTTGTTAAAATTCCACCTCCAGCATGATGGGTAACTTCTTGATTTCTGAAAAACCATCAAAAATGCTTAAGCTAGCCCTTACAAAGACTACTTTGCTTTGCAAGTGCAAATCACCATCTATAGAAAGAAGCCAGGCTGCACAACACCGTCAGTGTTTCCTGAGCATGAAGCTGAAAAGAGATGCCCACGTTTCTTCACGATCTCAGACTCCACCCCAGTTAAAACCAGGCAAGCAAAAATGCTGTGTCCATAGAATGAACACATTGCAATTAATTTTGAATGACAAACACACATAATTCTATCTGCAGTGGTTTTTTTTCCTCCATTATCATAAAGAATTATATTTAAATGTGGTGGGTGTTTTTTCCCAGCATATCATTGTTAGGGTACAGGATTTCTTATGGCCTGAGGTGAAATTTTTTGGTGGGTGCCCTTTGTTAAAGTGATGGCAGCATTTTACTGCTGTGAATAAGATTACTGCTTATATTCTGTCAGTTATCTCATCTGTCACTGCCTCTTCTAAACTTATCCCATCTGTCAATGCCTTTCTGACAAAAACTCCTCAAAGCAAAAAACCCAAAGAAATACGTAAGCCTTACAATAGGGAATCAAATCATGCATTACCTTTATTATTTTCTGAAGTTTAAAATAATTTAAGTTAAAATTAGTTTCAATTTACATGCACACACACCTCATAATTACTTACCAGCTTGGAGACTGTGCCCTCTATGCACTTTCAAAGACCCGGAAGCTGCCATGACAGAAGCACCACCTGTTTTCAAAGACAGAGATTCACATTAAACCTAAATACCTGTTTCATTTTTAGTAGATGTTTCTGAAACATCTAGGGAAAAAAAATAAAACAAAACATAAAAAATTACAAGTAATTTTTCTTCATTTAGCCAATTAAAAAAATTTTTGCTAAATTCTTTATCCTGAGTTTGTGGCATTAAAATCTAATTTTGTTGTTTTCTTTCTTTAGAGAGAAAGGATGCCTTCTATAAAACCTAAGGATGCTGTCTCTCCCTGTTTGTGGTGAGTACTACCTTCCTCACAGGGAAAGCTGTCTTGAGCTAAATAAAATGGCAACGAGAACTGAGTTGGGAGATGCCTTTACAATCCATAATGTAGCTTTAGCAACAACAAAGTTTAAAGTGTTCATTAAAATCTGGTCAGAGTGGATCCAAAACCTACCTAAGTGAATGAGAAAACTGCCACACTTCAGCAGTCCACCAGCCATGTTTAGACATGGATACAGCAGGCCAGAGGCAAAGGAACACGAGGGATCTGGTCCATGGGGATTGAATCCAGGTTCTTGTGAAACACCCTCCCACTGTTCCAGCCAGGAAAGCTTTACCATGGACATGCCAGGTGGCACAGCCAGCCTCCCTTCCCCAGCCTGATTCTGGCCAGCAGGAAGCTGCACTGGGGAAATTTGAGGAAACAAGAGCCATCAACTCAGACACCTGCAGGGTGGTACCCGTGCAGTGCAGCTGGTGTGCACACACACATTCCTTCTTCCAGCAGCATCATCCCCACTGCTGGCTGCGGGGTCACCTCACCCCATCCAGCCCTGAATCTCTGCTCTCTGCTGCTGCCACTGTGGACACCTCAGTGGAGCTGAGTGGCATTTACCTCCTGGCATGAATAATTGTGAGGGAACTGCTTGTGCAGTAGATGGAGCTGAGCAGGGAGCGGGTGGGAGGCTGTGGGTGTGAGTAACCCTGCCAGCGGTGCCATGTGCTGCAGCCTGCTGGGCTTCACATTTACCATTAACACTCTTCTGAGCTGATGAATAGTCTCTGAGCAGGTGAGACACTGCTCTGCAAATTGTTTTTCAAATAGCGTCCAAAAATTACCACAGCTCTTATGCAACATGAAGAAATTCTGTAAGATAAATATTCTGACATATCTAAGAAAGTTGCATGCCCTGGGAAGCTAAAGAAAATGGCAATTTCTTTTTTTTTCCTCCTGTATAAAGTATACATACAATTTTAATTCTAAATCTAAGGGTTTCCAAGCTTATAAAATTAATCTAGTTTTATAAAATAAATCTAAAAAGCCACTCATTATTTCACTTAATGAGGACAATGGATTAAAACAATAGTAAAAAACTATTTCAAAAGGGCACAACTGAACTAAAGCCTTTAGTTTGTTGTCTTTATGTACATGAAAGCATATATAGGGTAATCCAAGGCTACAAAATTCAATTTTAAAGTATGCTATACTGAGAACCTGATTTTGTATTTTAACAAATGAGGTCAGATTGTAGAATTTTTACAGATCGTAGAACTCTGGTAAGGACTTAACAACTAAAAATGTTACTTGGAATTTTCTTTTTACCAAGACTGCTGATAAAAATAAATGCAAAAATAGGACAGCCCCAGGCTAGCTGATTTACTTATATTTTCACTTTAACTCATCTTCCTTTTTCTCCTATCAGTGCATCCTCTCTCTGCATTGAAAACATCAGAATATGTTTATGAAGCCAAAAGCATCCCCTTACTTTGAAGAAAGATTAGAGCCTTATGCTAATTTCAGCATCATCACAAAACTAGTGTGGGGTTGTGTTTTTTATTCCCTCAGAAACTTATTGCAATTCAGCAGAAATTATTCCAGAGGCATTGTGGATTCTTAAGCTACATTTTTAGGATCTGTGAGGAACACCCAGGACAGGAAAGGAGATTTTAAAACAATAAGATATTCCAATCCATTTATGGTCAAGTTTAAATTTTCCCATTCAGAGCTTATTTAAAAGAACCATGTTAATGTTTCAGGATTTGACCTGTTGCATTTTCCTCATTTTCAAATCTGGCAACTAACAAATATTTACATAGTCAAATCTCTCAGGGAATTTTTCTGAAGCTTTGAACTTCATCATATAAACACATGTCAACAGAGATCAACCTAGATATTTTCTTCCTTCTTCTTTTCAGCTACTGAATAAACTGGTTTGTTTCTTTTTCATGAATTCTAGGCTAACACTTGCAGGAATGGAAAAAGCAAGTTAGATAAATTTCTGAGCAAAAAAAAGTATAAAAGTATCCAGCAGGAGACAGATGCTCCCTTCCATTATTCTTCTCATTTTACAAGGGATTATTAAGAATATTTTTTTATTCAGCTTCCCCTGCCATCTAGGTCTGTGTGGCTGACTCGCTCAAGTCATTCTCAGAACTGAGTATCTCATCAACAGAGTTACTTCTGTTCTACTTTCCTCAATCTGTAAGAGGAAGAAGGTATTCAAAGTGTGACAAAATTGAAATAATTTGCAGGATATTTTGAATTCCAACATTTGGTTAGACTCAAAAGTTTGATGTAGCTCAGTGAAGACAACAACTATTTGAAATATGTTCTAACTTTATAGTTATTTCTTTATGCCCATTCTTCAAAAATAAGGAGAGTTTACAGCACATGTGCTACAAGAAAGAGCCATGAAAAAAAATAACAAGAGGGAAGATGGAATATAAACTATAAACCGAGCCCAGACAGTTTACATTTTCAAATCTTCTGACGTATCACTGCATGACCAGTGAGGAGGCACACACAGCCCTGCACTGCATTTACCCAGTGATCACTTCTCACTGCCCAGCCTCCACTCTGCCTTCAAGGGCTAGGACACAAACTCTGCAGGTCTGGGCTATTAAATTTCCTGACAAGGAGTCAGGACAGAAGAAAACACCACATTCTGTGATAAAACCCTGCTTCTTGTTGAACTAAAACTAGCCTTATTATGAAGAACTTTAACCCACTCACCCAAGCAACATTCCCATCTCCTCTTCTGAAAACAGATACCCTGCTTAAAAGAGCATCCAAAAGCTAAAGCAACTGATTGGCAGGAGGAAGGGCACCAGGAGGTTGTTTCATGTCGATGTAACAGGAGACTTCCTGCTCCTGTATGTTTGCCCTACAAAACCTCCCTGTTCGTTCTCTTTGATTTTCAAATTTCATGTATTTTCTGCTATACACATGGCATTATCTGCAAGACATAAAAGCTGAAGGGGATACTTAAAACTGAGGGGGATACTTTAAAATGCTTACTTGCTCTATAGATTTCTTCATATTCAGAAATGTCTCCTGTCTCTCTAACAGACAACTTTAAAAGTGGTAGAATCTCTCAAAATTAGAAATGCATTCAAGCACTCTGTTCAAATATTGCTCCTCAAAGATGTTTATTTAGTTTGTGCAAAAAATAACAGAGGATCTAACTACCTCTAGCAATTATTGATCTTCCCATGCCGTGGGCCATTCCAGCCCAGCCATCTATCCTTAGAACTGCAAAAACATTAAGCTAGAATTATTACCATTTTCCTGTGCCAGGAAATTCAGTGTCTGGGGGCTTTTTGAAAAATACACCTTCAAAGATGCTTTACATTCATTTAATTAAAAAATCTTCATACATGTGAAGCTCAGGATCTATGCTGGCTAGGGATAAAGGTCACACACAAAACCAAAGATTTTTTTTAAAGTTTGAAATAATCACTATATGGGCAAATAAGGTCCTCACCTTTGTGTCCTATAAGACTTCCCCAGATTTCAGTGTCAGAGAAGGCGTGGGGAAGCAAATCACGAATAAATAAAGGACAGGACTAGAGGGTTACTGTGGCACAGACTCACCACCTTCTGTCACCCCCAGTACAGAGAACAGGATCTGCTGGATCTCCTGAGCCCAGAGGATGAAGCAGCAGCATTGAGATCATTCACTGACATGGTTTCCCCACTGTTTTTTTTCCCCCCTGGGAAAAGACCTCTCTTAATTCAGACAGTCACCAAGACCAACATTTAGTTTGTAAATGCAATGTGTATTTTAATAAGTTTACTTTTTCTGAGCTCCTATATTTCTTCCCCTACAGAATTATTTTAAGTAGACTTGTAGAATAAAGCAGGACCAAGAAAGAGCATGCAATATTATGGCAGGGTTTCATTAATCAGTTTCTCATTAGAATAATGCTTTTCTATTACAGTGTTTAGCCCTATAAGGTATGACATGACATATGTATGGTGGACACTGTTCAACACACAGTCCTTCACTGGCTCAATAAAAATATCAGAGTGCACTTGATCTTCCTACATCTGAAGAGCTGACAGCACAAATCCTGAAAAAAAGTGAGAATTGTAAATTGTTTTCAACCTAAGCAATTACAACCACCACAGTATGGCCCAGATTCTTCTTTTTCATTACTCTGAATTCAAAGCTGACTCCTAAGCTTGGAATAAAAGTATCATGCTGCATAGGTATGCAATAAAAATATTTTAAAATGCACAAAAAAGCACCTAGTTTTCCATCAGAAAAGCTAAGCTGTCAGACAGCTGACTTTGTTTTCAGCACCTGTTATATACTTCATTTTATTCTTTCTTCTTGTCTGCCTGCCTTGAGTCCCTATCAACCTAAGAAAAATCTAATAGAGATACAGTGTTCATAATCAGCATTCAGGTGATATTTTAGCTGAATTCCAATCCACAACATTGTTTTATGTGTATTCCTTAATTCATCCAGAATTAAGAACATTTCCCATCAAGCATTGTGTAGGTTTGGTATTGCAAGGAAAGGGGCTGTCAGAGAGCAAGACTGTCTGTTGCAATGACAATGAATTTGCTCCTGTGGAATAAGGGGGGAAATGGAAAAGAAGAGAGATAATTTACAAGTCAAAAAGCAAAACTGAAAGTGCACTGCTTCCCTGGGAGCATATCTGTTACTTGCCCATTCAACTACTGGTTTTTGCAAAGCCAGAGCCTGTGGCACAGGGGTGCAGGGAGATCAGGGAAGTTTAATTTGAGTGTTGAAATACTCAGGGCTGGGCCAGGCCCATGGGAATGCCCAGGCAAGCAGATCCCCTGTGGGAACTGGGGAAGGATGAAAGTTTCTGAAATATGGTGCATAAAGCTGGCATGAAATGCCTTCTCCAGGGACTGCGGTGTCCCTAAGCACTTCTGCAAGCTATTCCAGCTCCCAGCCTCCTTTCTCTAAATAGGAGTCTTGGGATTCAGTCTGCTCAGCTCATTTGGAAGGGGTTGGCAGCTAAGGACAGAAATAGTGGCATTTCCCTAAGGACAAAAATAGTGGCATTTCCCCTCCACACAAAACAGCCTCATGGTTTAAACATCATTCATAAAAGAAGATTGCTGTGACAGACTTCTACTCAACTGAGAAAATACAAATATTTTGAAGGAAATCATTCACCCCTATGAGTAAGGGCTGGAGGTTCCTTATCTAAGGTGTTGCAATGGAATAGAAAGGAGAACAAGATTAAAAGAAGAGGCCTAAATTACAAGGAGAAACAGCACAACTGCTAGGAAATACATTGTAAATGTAAGAACAGCAGAGGACTTTGGATGATTCAAGGTGGATTAAGGATTCTCACTGCAGAACTAAACAAACATCTGTCAGACATACACGAAGAACATCCAAACCTCAGGGCAGAGACTCTCACTAGACAACAACTTCAGTCCTATTTTTCCTACAGTGCTTTGGTTTATAGTACCAGAAAGACAATGAAGATAATGACAAGCTCTTCAGCTGACCATTCTGTGAAGGAATGTGCAGTCAATTGTTTCACCTCCCAACACTGAATGTGGATCTTATTCACAATCCCTTAACTCAAAGCACATAAGCAGATCCTGAGAAAAAGCCCTACATACTTATCTCTGAAATTGCAACCACCAGATCAAGCTGCAGGATTTCTTAGGCAGTCGTGAGAGTCTCTGTACAGGTCCCATGAGAACTGCTCACACAAAATGTAACAAACTGAGGTGTCTCCAGAATCCAGCAGTCTCAGGAAATCTGAATCATATTTTTGAACCTCTATCCTGTCATGGTATTTTGAGGTCCATCATAACTATAAATGCAGTCTATTATACTTAAGAGCACACATTCACACATCATACAACTCCAAAGAATCCCTTACCTTTATCTGTAGTACAAAGCTATGATAACAATGGGAACATTTTCCTCCTACAAACTCAAGTAATCTAATTCAGTCTCTCTTTCTAATCAATATTTACAAAGTTATTTATAACAAAGGCAACCAAATTATTTAAACCTGAATTAAATGATTCACCCCAACTTGTTTTTTTCCATCTAATAATACAACTTAGAATTGTTGCCATATTTAGAACACTTTTCTCTTTGCCATTAGAATGAAACACAATTCTCTAAAGTTGCTGAGTCTATTGCTCAGCACATCTAACTAAAAGGAGAAAGAGAATACCCACATTACCTACCAAAAAACAGACAAATACACAAAAAATTGATTTGTGACTGTTTAATTCCATGTCTTGCCACAGAACCGAGACATTCAAGAGCGAAAATATTGCACAGAACATGTGGCAATATTGCACAGAAAATATTGCACAGAACATGTAGCCCAGGAAGGAATGGGTCTGCATTCTACAGTGTATTTGAATGAAAATATGATAAAAAAGAAATGTGTTTGTGAGTGAACTGCTACACTAGGAAATGTTATATCTGGGTATTGGGTATTGGGTATGTACAATCATCCACGCTAGCAGAGGTATCTTGCCATGTATATGCACAATACAGGTTTTAAAAGTAGTTACCTCAAATTAGTGTGCCTCTATTTTATTCTCAATAATGGATAATATTCTCTCATAATAGAGAATCACAGACAAGTTCTAATGCAGTTCCTTTAGTCCAACAAAACAGTGGGAATGACTGCTCAGCACCCTGGGACCTCCAGTTAATACCTTAGATTAAATATTCAAATGCTACAGAACTATTTTGAAAGTTTTGCAATGCCAAGTTCAATTATATTCAAAATTTCACCCATATAAAAGAGAAAACTTTAATATGAAACAATAATAATAATAATAATAATAATGAAATATCTAAGGATAATAAAAATGCAATGAGACACAGAAAACTTCAGCTCCTTTTGTATTCTGAAAAATAGTTTTAGCATTGAAGAATAAAATTGTACTGGTATATTGGAACATTTGAGAGGTTTGATAGGTGAAACCTCACAAAGAACATTTCACTCACTGGCTTTAGATGCTGCATTTGTCTTAAACATTTATATTTTTCCTGCAAGAGTTATTTTCATAAACTATATTTTTCCAGTGTACCAGACAATAAAATGCACCTGCTCAAGCTTCTTCAGTCTTGTATCTTCTCTTTCTGTTGATATAAAAATCTGTCCTGTATTTCTGCAGTTCCAATTTGCCTCATGATAGGTTTTATCAAAACAGCTAACTCCCTCATATGCATGAATAGTCTAAGATTAAGTTTTCTGTCAGATGTTGTTTGCACCCAAAATTAACTTGACACTGAAATTAATACAGAAATAACATTCTGCCCACCACATGCAGCAGAAGTTTCCCTGTATTTACACACACTTGAATCATAAGTGTTCTGGTTTCCTTGGTTTGAGTGGAGGACTAGAAACCTGAGTACCAGAGGGAAAGATAAAATTAATGATCCAATTTGGGCTTCTACTTACACCTCTATAAATCAAGAGTAATTCCACTGACTTGAGTGGAATAACTAGCAGCAAGATCTGCTAAATGCTTCTGGATTTTCTCCTGCTAAGACAGACAAAGGAAGGAGTTACTTTGAACCTTCTCCAGAGACACCTCCTGATCCTGAGTATCTTACTGGATTTGTTCACTCAAGAATCCATCAGTTACACTGCTTTATGTATTGGCCAAGGTTTTTTAAAGTAGTAAAGAAACTCAAGCACAAAGAGCTGTTCCATGTCTATTGGAGGTGGGCATCCTATGAAATTTAATGGATCTGATGAATTATCAGGTAAACTATTTAAGGAATGGAAAGGCATTTAAGACACTAACGAAATTCTTTGCACAGATCTCTCCAAGGTCTAAGACAGCGAGTAATCACACAAAACTAAATGCTTATGAAATGTTTTCTTTGAAGTAATATGATAATTCAAAGGTGCCAGACCAGTTTGGCTGCATTAGACAGGGAACTCGGGTGACCAACACATTCCACTGATAGAGAGGTTTACAATGCAAGGATGGTCAGGGCCTCTGCATAAATAATCTTTCCAGGCCAGATACTCAGTGTCCTCTCATTAGTGATTTTGTTGGTCAATCAATAGTTTCATTGACACAAGAGAAGCATCTCCCAGTTGCTTCTGGTAAAGATTCATTCCTGTGATTTTGTGGTTTTTAGGAAATTGGCTATACACACTGAACATATAAATCATGTTTGCCTTTGGTGCTAATATAGCCTAAAAAGAAAAAATTCTTGTTGTTCTTTGAACATGTAAGTAGAAAAGGCACTAAACAGCTTTTTAAGGACTCTAACAACTTTGAACCTCTTCAGATTAACAAAAGAAAGGGGAAAACAAATATATTAATCTTTTTAACCAAGGTTATGACAGATTACAATGTATTTCATAACTGCAAGTCATGAATTGCAGCAGCAAAACCAACCATGGACAGGACACTTCTCAATATAGTATTTAGTTCTGCTTCCATAAATCTTTCATTTCTCTTATCACAATTTGAGCCTTAAACATCATTCTTAAATAAAGTAAATAACTAAATGGCTCCTACCTGATATAGCTGGTAAGGCTCCAGACTGTAATACTGCTGTTCCCTAAAGAAAACAGAAAATTTTAGAATGAAAAATCTTTACAAGAAGTAGAAACTTGACAAAATACAGAAGGTCTATAAAAGTAGAAGGGAGGGGAGGAAATCAGAAATGTGGCCAAGATTTTATTTATGAAAGAAAAAAACATCCCACAGCATTTCAGAAAATATTAGATCATACTTGACAAAGATACAAAAATGCCAACAGAAGTTTGATGTGTGAAATTACAACAGATGTGGTACACAGTTAAAGTATCACTGAATTTATAGGAAAGACAGCAAATAACTACAAGAATCAGCTTTGATTAGATAAAGAAATGAGCCTGTGATAATAAAAAAATAAAAGCAGTGTTTTGTTATTAAGTGATTTTTTCAGTCTTTAAGATTGCCTTCATTTCCCTTTTTGGTACATTATATTCTATTATTTCTGCAAATCTGAGGCCTCCTGCTGCAATCCTCTGTAAGGCAGAGGCTTCACTAACAGTGGCAACAGCAAAGGCAACACAGCAGAAAGAGCAACAGGGAGATGTGAAAGCTACCTTTTATAATTCTACAAAACACAGCAAAACACACTTTTGCCTGTAGGAGAACCTTTTAAAATTATTATGGCATCATGTACAAATGTAAGTGCATGGTTTTCAAATGCAGAGCATAATGCAGATCTCAACCCACCCTGTGATTACATCAAAGGAGAAAAGGGGTAAGTGACCTCACTCAAAGCATATGCTTTTGTTACACCTGCTATGATACTCAGACAAAAACTAATGTGATTACCTAAGGCCTGTATGCCTCATAGTATTACTCATAAATGTAAGTTAAATATCCTCATACAAACATATAATATTTTCTCTGTGGCCCAGGAGCTGAGTGCTGGGGTCTGTGATGCCTGGCTGCTGCTCCAGCCACCCCAACAGTACAGCACCCTCAGTAAGCAGATCTGCACCACCCGTGTATCACACACCAGGAGCTCCATGGCCAGGGCTATTTTAGCTCTGCTACTGATCTGGCTGCTGTCAGGTGACATTCATTTTTTATGTTCTGCTTCCAAGTATCTTGGGTAGAGTTCAATGATTGATGTTAGGAGAACCCACTGGTTTGATATGCTGGGTCATTATAATTATATTTACATTATAATTATATAGATTGCCCTAAAGAGCTAAATAGAACTTAAGCCTGGCATTTTTTTCTGTGTGTACAAATAACCACCATGGTACATAATCCTTTTTACCATCAAAATGGGATTTTCTTTTCCCCCTTCTATGTATATTTGGAATATCTTTGCCTTCCTCTCACCCTTTTTTTTTTTCTTTTAAAGTTTCATTTTATTATATTCAAACTTTCACTCATTTTAAATTTCATTAAATATGTGATTGATCACATCAGTTCTCATTTAAAAAATCAGCAGTTAAAAATACTGACCCATAGCAAGAGGAGCAGGCCTACCCATCTCTATACAACTTTTCAGTGATTACATACCTAATCCTGCTCTGCTGCTGCTTATGGGAGTTTTAGTCTTTGGGTCCAAGATCAGCCCAAAAAGTCCAGATCATCTAATATAACCTCCACAGCATGGAGCAAAGATACTGTACTGCAGTTTCTTGGCTATAGAAGAAGTTTTGCCAGATTCACAGTGGCAAAACGCACCAGAACAGCTTTGCAAGCTCATCCCTGTGGCATAAAAAGGAGCCAGAAGCTTGCAAGTTAGGTGTACAGAAACAAAAATAAGAAAATATTGTCTTCAAACTAATTCTTCCCATTATTGGCTATGATATTAGCCAATATTAACCAAGCATTTTCACAGAGCCAAAATATTTTTGTTTCCTATTTTGCCTGCTAAAAAGGAGTAACTTACACTTCCAAGAAAAAGCTTCTGTAGGTTTGAATGTTGAGCAGGGCTCCATCATCACTGGCAAGAGGAATGAAATGCCAGTCACCTGATAACTGTGTCAACATTTCAGACACACCTCATCAGCCACAGCTTATGTAATTCCCTCTGTGTATCTTTAGAAATAAAGCTTTTCTTTCAGCTCATCTAAGTTTGGCGGCTTTTTATAGCTCCATTATTCTGCGCCTACTGAGAGTTAGAGTTCTCAGCACAGGAAAGATGAACCTCTTGGAGCAGCTCCAGAGCATGGACAGAAAATGATGGGAGGGCTGGAGCACCTCTCCTTTGAAGAAAGGCTGAGAGAGTTGGGGCTGTCCAGCCTGGAAAAGAGAAGGCTCCAGGGAGACCTTGGAGCAGACCTTCAGTACTCACATTGTAAGGAAGACGGGGACAGATCTTTTAGCAGACTGTGTTGTGATAGGACAAAGGGTAATGGTTTTAAAATAAAAGAGGATAGATTTAGACTGGGTATAAAGAATAAATTTTTTACTATGAGGGTGGTGAAACACTGGCACAGGTCACCCAGAGAAGTTGTGGGTGCCTCATCCCTGAAAACATTCAAGATTAGGCTGTATGGGGCTCTGAGGAACCTGACCTAGTGGAAAATGTCCCTGCTCACTGCAGAGGGGTTAAACTAGGTGACCTTTAAAGGCCCCTTTCAGCACAAAATAGTCTGTGCTTTTTAGGTCTCTCTTGCTTTTGTCTAAGCACATACCTGAAGTTTTGCCCCAATCTGTGTTGCATCGCTCTGGGGAATGGTTTTTCCCCCTCCAGAAACCCCTGTAGCTGTAACCACGTTAGTCTAACCCTTCCTTCCTTTCTGTACCCCACTGGCTGGGAGCCAAGTATCCCTTCCTGAACAGGAGTCTAGATAATGCCCTGTCCTTTCCTGGTTCCCCCTCTTTCCCTCTTCCCTCTTCCTCCATCTGGGAACCTCCAGGAATAAAGCCTTGGACTACATCAGGGTTAGAGCCTCTTTTGAAATCTTTTGCCTTAACCCTAATATATTTCCCCCAACGCTCTCAGATCTGGGCTAGTCTAGTAACTTCACGGGGGCTGAGGGGGAGATACATTAAATCTGAGTCCTCAGACTTGAAGAAGAAAGGCTCAACATAAATGAGAGGCTCCCAGATTTGTCTTGTTATGAAACAGAACTTTGTACTTGACAGTAATAGAAGCAAGTATTTGCTTTGTGGGATTTTTATTCTGCACATTCCAAAAATGCACTCATAAACAGAGGCTTGATTGCAACATTGGTCAAATGCTTCATTTTTGCAGGGGAGATATCTAGATTGTTTTCTCTCCTCTCCCTCCCTTTAAGTTAAAGCTATTATGTAGTAACAAGGCTACACAAAGTATCCAGTTTTTCAAGAGGAAACCATGAAAATCATGACTCAAAATCCCTGAGTCCTTGAAAACCAGGAACTGTGAGCAGACTTCTCCAACAACAAACACTCTCCTGCCTGCTGTGTGTAGCTGGTGGCATGTCATCACAACCCTCTGACTGCTTCACATAGTTTGTGTGTAGAGGGAGGCAGCAGATTAGTCACATCATATAGTTTATTACAATAAACTTGAACCATCAGAAACTTCACAAAGGAGCAAAGGGCTCAGTGAGAGATCCTGAATGAAGATTTTGAAGTCAGCATCACAAAGAAAAGTTTAAAGTGCTTTTAGAAAATGGAAGGGAAAAAGTATGTCTAAAGTTCTGCCAAGCTCAGATATTTCAGCAAAAAGGAACCAGTCCCTAATGAAACTGACAGTTATAGCACCTTTCCTGTACGAATTAAAGACAATGATTTATTCTATTATTCTAAAACACAGTAAAGTTTAAAGCTTGAATGCTTAGACTGCCACAAGAAAAACAAAGTTCCCAGGAAAGGTCAATAAATACAGGCACATGGAGCAACCTTTAAAGGTCATCTGCCTTGATGGGCTGCTTCACCCAGCAGTTGATCAGGTTTAGAGCAAAAGATACAAAATTTTTTTAACTCAGTGATCCTTTCTAACAACTCAAAATGAAAAAAACTCCTGCCCAGAGCATGTTTCATTGGTGCAGGGCTCCAATTTCAGCCACAAACTCCTGATTACTCAGCTTCATCTGTTGCAAGCCAACTGCCACCCTACAGAAAGATTGCTGAAGTCAGTTGAGAAACATCTCCACTTGCTCAGCCAAGCCCAAACATCAGCTATTTTATGAGGCATGAAGCTGGCAATTTGAGTGGCACTGGCAAGCCGTGGGCTGTGCCATATTAAAATATACCCCTGTGGGATAATCAAGCTCTGCTCATCTACAAGTGACAGGCCTTGTTTAAAAAGCAAGAGGTGAGAAACAACAAAAAGTATTGTTTGATTCTAGTCCAGATTTGTGTCGCTGTCTTCTCTCTCTCACGTTTTTTACAGAGGCCTCTGCAGTTGTGATTCTTTCTATGCTTCTGTTGAGAGGTGTCTCCTGCTCCTTGCTCTGGGCTTCCCAGCTGCCTGCAGCCAGGAGCCTCTTGTCACACAACCCAGAACACAAACATTAACATCAGAATGTGATCATTACCTCCCAAAATGACACAACTTGCCTATAGCATACTCTGAAGCTGTCCACTCATGGGAGAGAAAGAGAAGCTGGGCTGAGTTCCCTGCCACAAAAGCCAGTAGCTGGATCCCTCTGGCAGGCAGCAGAAATTCAGATGGTTGAGTCTCAGTTGCAACACTGACGGGTCAAATTTCAAGCTCTGCTACTGATAATATATGAGCCCACGGGGAAACTGACACAGCAACAAGGCACATGATTTGCTCTTGTCCTTTGCTTTTCAAAACCAGACCTAGAATTACTACAATGGACAGTCACACTAGGAGTGTGCTGAACAACTGCATTGTAATGCAATTACATGGTCACATAGCAATTTTTCCATGGGACATCTGTTTCCTTCACTGCACGAGAGAGACACATGTGTGGCTACAATCAAGATGGCATGAGCAACAGTAAATCTGTCAATTCCTCAACACTGAGGAGCTTAACTTTTCAACCTAAACAACATCCTTTTAACATCACACACATATCTCCTTATGCACAGAAGTATTCAGACAGAATTCTAGGGGAAGAAGCTATGCAATACCACCCAAGGCATATAAAATACCTGGTGTAAACACATCAGTGATGTTTGTGTCTGTCTCCAGGCATTGCTACAAGCCAAGCTTGCATACTTGCTAGACAAAAATATAAGTCAGGAGAAAGTACAGCTGGCCCAAAGCAGTAACACTCACCCAAGGTCCATAGCAAAGTCTGAAGGGACAAAACACCAAACCCTCCTGAACTGTCCTAACAGCAATATCAGCCAGACAGCTTGTGATTACAAAGACAGGCCCAAAACTACAAGTCATAACACATAAATAAAATAAAGACACTCTGCCACTCCATCAAACTGAGGATTTGGGTGTGTCTTACCATTTCTTACTAATTTCATAAGATTTGAGTTTCTTATTTTTTCTCAAAGATTGATATAATGACTCCAGATCAAACAAAACTATTTAATACTTCTGTGAATTGGAGGGTCTCTCCTCTTTAACCACAGGTAAAATTCAGAAGCACTGGTTTCTCTACAGGTAGAAGCACTTGATTATTTCATAGAGATTTTGTAGGGATAAATATAGTGACAATCTGCAGAGGGAGGCTGCAGTAGCAAACCCTCTAGGGAGAGCTATATAGGAAACTCAGATGGAAAGATGGACACTAATGATTATGAACATTGCTGAAGGGATGAGCTCATCTAAGATTCTGAAGAGACCTCACAGGACAAAGACACTGAAATACAGTTAGAGAACACTTCACTCCTGGTTCATTATACAGGAGGACTTTTCACAGCAGGAGTCAGGACTAGGCTGAAGAATTCCACCAGCCAGAGGAAATGGCTACACCAGGCATAGCAAATTGCCTCTGAAACCAGTTTTAATCCAATGTATTTGATAAACACAGGCAGAATGTTGAAGGAGTTAGAAGACAGGAACTAAAAACAATTTTTTAGGTTTTAACTAAAAACAATGAAAAATAAAAACACCATATGTAAATGTCAAAGGATATATTCCTCAAACTTAACAGTGGGGTCACAGCATCTCCTGATTTCAGAGCACACAACCCTAAACAAATACATCTGTGAATTGATGCTAGGTACAAAATTCAATGCATTAACATCAGCCTTCACTGCCTCATCTTTCACCAGGCATCTCATAATAATCATTCTACCATTCAGGGCACACACAATTCCTTCCACAATTGCCATTAAAATAAACCACATATCAGAAGTGATAAATGCTTTCTCTGCAACTGTGAGACCTAAGAACAAAGGCAAATACCTCAATATAATCTGAAGTTCAGTATGTCATATATTCTTAGGGCCAAAATAAGGACAACCAATTCTTCCAGGTAATTAAAATAATCTACATTGTTCCCCCAACTCCTCAGCTGAGCTGTCCTGATTTACAGTAGCAGATGATGTTCTGCAGTTTTATGAAAAGGAACAAGTTTTAATTTAAGCATTAAGACACATAACAGATTTTCCAATTCAAAACAGTGTTGTCATCTTTTTAGAGATGTTTTCATAGAAAAATTACATTCCCTTTTCCCCTTCCCAGAGCATTGTTCAGCTCGGCTCCCCTAAGGCACAGACAGAAACTCCTGCTGCAATGCTAATGCACAAGAGATCAAACACACTTTTCCAGACTGTTCAATGTCCAGCAGGGCACCCACAGCATTGCTTCAGCCAGTCCCATTTCCATGGGTAAACACGAGTGCCTTTCCTGAGCTTGCAGCTGAATCACAGCAAACACTGTAGCCTTAGCCGTGCAAAGAGAGAGGCTGCATTTCTCTTTTGGAAGGTGCAAGGCCTTTATGAAGAGATGCTTGTGAACAATAAAAATCAACATTAATAGATTATACATTTGTATTCTTATAGAAAGACAGTCAAATGACAGGCATTTGTGCCTGCACCTGTATTTTACCATGAAAGAATATTTTAAATTTAGTTCAGTGGTAACTGGAAGGAAAAAAACTTTCCCAGTTATGTTTAAAAAATACTTTTTTTAGAGAGACTGGCACTTCTAAAGTCTTGTTAAGTGCAATGGAAACAAAGTAATGTACACAAAGTCAGAGGCTTCAATTCCATGTATTCTGGTTTATGTTTCATATATCCCAAATTCCAACAGGGGGTAGCATTACACTTCTGCAAGAACATTTGTTATTTAGAATACACTCAGTTTCCCCACATTTGATAGTCTGAGCTTCCTTGTACAACAGATCTGTTAATTTCCACTCATTCTGCACCCAAGGAAACCACATAAGGCAGAGACTCCAGCAAAACTCTCCTAAGCTGAAAGTGAGGCTCAGATGGGCCCAAGCAGGTTTGAAAACCAGCAGATTTGACTGCTGTGCAAATAATCAGTGTGTGGCTCTCAGCTCATTCTTCTTGCTCAGCACATAACACAAACAGGAGAGGCAAGGTGCTCACAGAGGGGATGCAACCCCTCACATGATCCACTCCCTTTGCATTATAAAGTTCACAAGACTGACTGTGCCCCCACTGACACCTCAGTACTGCAGAAACACCTGTGAACAGCTGGCCAATGGGAAGTACTGCTGTACATTTTCTCAGAACGGCACAGCCCATAGAAACCACAGAGTTCTGAGTCAGACCATTAACCCATTTCAAGATAGTCAAAATCAGTACAAAAATACTATAGAGCAGGAAGCTTGGAGAGGCTGAAAATAAAGAAGGACCATCATTCATATGGACCTATGGACACACACGTGCTCACAAAGGGATTCAGGTGGCCTTGCTCTTGTGGTTAGCAAAGCAGCAGTTTATGGAAAATTTACACACAAAAAAGCATGAAGTATACCTTTACCCAAGTTTTCTGCTTGCAACAAGGTTTAAAATCCCAGTCAGCTATTAGTGAAGAAAAGGGATCCCTTTTTGCAAATAGAGAGGTCAACTACAACTCTACAGCTGCAGTGACAGTAAATAGAGAAGGACTCAAATGAAAACATTTCAAAAGTTGGCAAATTGAAATCTCAGATCTTAGACACAAATTAAAATTGCCCCTGTGGGCTCTTAGATAGAGAAAGTTTATGTTAAGCTTTAATTACCATTTTGAAACATTCACCTGGGGAAAGCCCTAAGAAAAGTCTTTTTCTTCCTCTATTTCCCCAAAGACTGTTGTTGCACAGTGTGAGCTTATCTTCTGCTGGCACTAAAAATACACTTGTGCCTGACTTGTAGCTGATGGAGCTATGCCAGTTTACATTAGACTAGTTACTTGATTCCTTCCTTCCAGCCCATTCCACATAAAGACACAGAGAAAAGAATCCTTGTTATAACCTGTGCATCCTGTTCCACTAAGAGAGAACTAGAGTGGGCTTAATTATGGGCCTATGAAGAACAAAAATTAAAGCCTTGCAATGATCTTCACATTCATTTTCCTCCTTTTTCAACCTCACACTTAGAGCTATAGTTAGTCAACTTCTTCCAGAAAAAAATTATTAACAAGATAATCAGTGATCATCAGTAGAAAGAAATGGATGGAAGTAGAAGGACAAACAAGGGAGGAAAAGCTCAAAATAGTAAAATTAAGACAAGTATTTTTCTTATCCCCAGCCCATCACTGAAATTATGGTTTGTCAAATGTAATGAAACTATATCTAAGCTGCACAGCTTCAAAGGATACAGATACTTAACTATCCATGGGGGCTGCTCCCAGGCTTCTATATCAGAGAGCAGTGCAATAAATTATATCTGTAGGTTTTTTCCAAAGCCTCCTATAGTAGTTATCTCTATTGCATGTGTGTTCTGCTTGACTTTGTGTCTCCAGGAATGAGATGAATCAGCAAACTTCTTCTGGAAATGTTTTCCTTGTGCTACGGGGATTCAAGTATACAGTTACTAGCCCTGATATAGCCCACTTAGCACTTCTCTGTCCTTCTAACAAACCAGATCTGGAAAAGGTTTATATTTCCTTAATATTTTCCAGGCTCAAATTTCTAGTACATCCAAAATTGCTTCCAATCAGCATTGAATTAGCAGAGGATTCCACAGAATCCAGACTACTGCAGAGGATGTGGCTAGGGGAGAGGGAACACAGCCAGAGTTCATGTCCCACTGATTCCCAGCTGTTGAAACAGTCATTTTAGTTGATTGACAGCTGGCTGCTGCATTTTATCCTGCAAATAACCCTTTATCCTCATGTGACAAGACTTAGGAGCACAAAGTCCACTTTAAAGCCCCTTTTCCATCTACACTTTGGACTCGAGTGAGATTGAACTACTGCAGAGAAAGTCCCAAGGTCTGCTTTCTTTCATCTACCCTGTTTTTGGAGAAAAGCTGTGGAAAGACATAAAAGATAACTCCAAGGAAGACATACAAGCAGAGCTTGCATGCAGTAAAGGCATTTTACTGCAGCCTAGAAGCCCTAGATGTGACTGGTATTCACTCACACATCCTGGCTTTCATTTACCATACTAATCACACTTATTTTGACCTTAACATCCTCATCCCACCCAAGGAAGTTCAGTCTAACTTTGACACACATACACAAATTTTGCATTGTTATATTGATGCACCAAATTTCCCTGGAGCTGAACCAGGGGGGACAGAAAAAAACAACAGTAGCTCCACATAACATTTTTCCCTATGGTTCTGTCCTCCACTCACAGGTTGAATTACTGGCTGAAGTAAGATAGTTTTTCAAGGCACAAAGTGTTGTTACACTAGCAGGGACAGCCAGAATGCAAGGAAGAACTTCTCTCTGTAGTGTCATTTAGGAATGGAACAGAAAAGTTGGCATGCAGCTGGTAAAAAGAGCTTTTTTCACACTTTAAAAAAGATTTACTCAGTTGGTCAGGTGAGGTAACTGAGGTTTCACTGTGTTCACCTTGGTTCTTACCCAGAGTTCCTACATTTCAAAGCTAAGTTTAGCCAGAACCATGGGAACTCAATTGGGTTAATTGGCTACCGAAAACACTGCTCCAGAAGTTTCCTGCAGTCATCTGCTCTCACACCTCCTACTGGGGAAGAATTTTAACTAATCCCTGTTTGGGCAAAATGGCTTTTGAACTAATAGAGAAATTGAGGGGAAAATTCATTGCATCCAAAAAATTTGCAAAATTAGATTTTATGCAATATGCCTCTCCATAAGGATTTTAGAAAAGAATACATTAAGAAAACATAATACTGGTGTAGTTTTTTCCTCCCTCTGTTGTGACTTGGCTTGAAGTTCAGGCATATCCTCAAGCATGTTCTTGATACCTTACTCCTTTCTGAATGCTGAAAAATCGCTCAGCCCTCAGGCTAATCCCATTCTTAGAAAGAACTGATCTTCAACTGCCATGTCCCCAGTCTCAGAATTTCTGAATCAACTGAGTGTAAGGGTCCCACATTCATAACTTTTTTCCGGTAACTGCAGTTCTTGAAAGCCACCATTCTTCAAGCTCAATTTCACACACAAAAAAAAAAATCTCTTGAAATAACTTATTCAGGGCCACTGCTTTGTGGTCTTTCATTAAATAGAAAATGGCTTTCAACTATTTGTTGAAGTCATAAAAATTATTGATAGACTTTTGGCACTATTTTAAATATTGTGGAGCAACTGCTTCATCCTGGCAGGTTGATTTTTTCCTTTAGCAACTCTCATTAATGACTTCCTTTTCTGTCCACAGTTCTCTTAAAAGGCAAACAAATTTTCTGTGTCTCTCATTGCCATGTGGACAACATTGCATTTAATATAATCTTTAGCACTTGGACAGAATTTTCAAGATCCAAAGTCCTACAGAAACACCATCCCATCAGACAACAGCCCTGGGAAAGAAATACAGATATCACAGATAGAGAGAGGTAAGCTGGTCACAAGAAAACCCTAACACAAAATCCCTGCATCAGTCCAAATCTCAAGCTTCTTACCTCTCTTTATAAAGTGAGACAGTGCCCAAAACAGACTCTGCCATCACAAACTCCTGCCAGCAGTCTGTCTGCTATAGACAAGCAGCTTTATAGCATGGTGGGCAGGTTTGTCAAATGCATTCAACACTAAGCCAGGCAGAGCAAGAACACCAGATTGCAGAATGGATTCTTTCTGTATTCCCTGAGGTCCAGAGCAGTCAATTCCACTCTTCTACTATGGGACAGGGTTTGAAATCTGCCTGTTTTAAATATCAAAGGTCCATCTTATTTATTTTAACTCACATGCAGCCCCAATCTCTAATGAAGTGAACATTTTAGGTACACTGATTTCAGTGCCCTTGCTTCTAGGATTGTCAAAGGAAAGGAGCTGAAGTCTGCACAAGACTTCTGCTCAATTCAGAGGGACATTTTGGTCAGAACTGTACAACTGCATGAGAGGTAAATTTGACAGTCTTATCTTCCTTATGGGCTTCTAAAGAATTCCCTCTCCTTTCTCCTCTAGACAAGTTCCCTGGCATTTCAGCAGAAGCATTCAGAACTCTGCATAATAAAACAATACATAACATCTCAAGGAACTTTAAAAACAGTCCATCCTTAAAACTAGTAGGCATTTTTCTATCAGAATGGCTTATGCACATTTACTACCTTCTTTGCCTATGGGAAGCATTCATTCAGTTCTGAACATATAAATATATTTCAGTGATTCATTTCTCAAATTGGTCTCAGTATAATGAAACCATGGAGCAGGTTCAATGGAGTAGGTAATAAGCCATTTTCTCTTCAGTAGATTTGTTGCCACATATTTTCATGCTAACACATTCCAGAATTGCATTTCCCATACGAAGATATTGTTACCATATTATTACATTTCACAAACATAACAGTTGGAAAAATTATTTGCTCTTTATGACTAAAGTAATGTAACTTGGAATAGGGTTGAATATGACAAACAGTAAGGATTTGCCTACACCACAACACAACCAATACCTTCAGATATAATCTGATTACAAGTAATTATAACTCAGTGTAATTCTGCTGCCATGATATCAGCCACACTGAAAGTATTTCCACGGATATCTTGAAGTAATAAGTATATTGAGAATCTTGAATTACCAAAACTAATTCCACTCCTATGTCTTGTCCTGAGTTGTGGACAAGCTTGTTTAATGTTGTTGGAACACATTTCACCCTTCTAATTTGCATACTTCCAGTTTTAAGTGGCTCTGTCAAAAAAGGTTGGTTGGAAAGGTCACACCCCTACTGAGCATCTATTTTCAGTCCTCTCATCTACTCACAGGGAGCTGCTGTCAGCCCTCCAGACATCCCATCTAAGTGATTGCTATCCTACTGACACTCGCCAATTCCTTCTGAGCCATGCAATTACTTTGATATCACTGACTGTTAATCAAAACAAAGTATTTCCTGCATAGTCTTTTTAATGCACAACCTTAAAAATAGAATGTTGGCAGACATTACAAACATTTTTCAGAAATCCAAGTCAAGGAATTGAGGTTTTTTGAAAGTAACTTTGTTTATGATCTTCCAGAAGGAGATAAACCATATGGGAATCAAACTTGAGAATCTTAATCCAGGGCTGCTACTGGAGTTATTCACTTCCCTGGAGTTTAGCTCCATGTAATCTATGCTTTCCTTACATCTATGCTTTTCCTCTCTTTCCTTCCTCTACAGGTGAATTTTACTTTCTCTCTTTTAGAAAATGAAGATAGAAAGTGTCTGCTAACACTTTGTAGGATTCTGTTGAATTTTTCCAGAAATAAATAGATTTCTATTTCAGGGGGGGAAGATAGAAAGATTAAAAAAAAGCCTTCTGTTTTCTCATTTTGGCCACATTCCAAGCAATCTGAAGAGTCTCCTTTACAGCTGGATCAAAACCAGAAGCCCCACAAACCCTACATTCCAAAGGGAATTTTTTTCCAGCTTTTGTTGTCATATGACTCCTCCTTCAAAGCATTTCTTTTTCTCTCTTCAGAAAAGCTACTGCTCCTAACAGAGGAAGAAGTAGCCATTGGTATTAGTAATAATAAAAGCTATTATCCAGCTTGATTTTATTTAGGGGAGGAAGACAATTTTCCTGTTTGTTCATTGTGATGGGGATAGAATGTCAATAATGTGGTTTATCAAGATCTCCAAGGCTCTCTGACAGAAAACCAATCCAGCAACACTTGTGTTTAGTACAGAAGAATGAATTCTGCTGAATTACATTGTCTGCATCCCTCAAGTAAGGAAAGATGCTCCATTCTCTTGACATTGTTATCATTTCACTCACCAGTGCCTCTGTAGCAGGCACTCCTTTTCTCATTACAGACCACAGGCTGTCTGTTCCCCTTAGTGCCAGATCCCAAGATGTGCCAACTCTTATTATTCTGAATTTAAATTAAAACCCTTATTCTTTGCACAAAAGTTGTGAGGATTCTTTCATGATAGATTGAGAGTACCTTGAGTACAGTTTTTTAGATAAAAGATAAGGTAACCTCGTACAGGGCTGAAAGCAAGTCAGATCTGCTGTGCCCTTGTAGGGTTGGCATGGCTCATGTTTTCCTGTGACATCTCAAGTCCAAATTCTTACCCCTTGACCTCCTCCATGCACACCTTTGGAAGAGCTGTGTCATTTATGTGAGCTCTTACCAGCAACAGCAACGGAAAAGGAAGCTGGATCTCTCCTTGATTACTTGGGAGTGAAGCCTGAAAGCTGCCAAGAAGCATTACAATACTGTACAGGTTAACTAGGAACTGAGAAGAAAAAAAAATTCTTCCTTTCCTGCAAGCTGACATTAAGCAATATCTCTATAAAATGCATAAGCACACCTGGATGGGAGATGAGATCAAGAGGATGGAGATCATCTCTACAACAGACTTGGGCTCCTGGCCAAAACTACAAAAAGGAAAACAAAACAAATGTAGCTTTAAGCCTGACACTACATCCACCTGTTTTATGCCCCTTTTTTCTGTCAGCTTCAACTGGAGAACATACTTTTGCTCATCTTTGATCTGCACAGCACTGGGTGCTTTTGTCCAGCTCCAGAAATGACTGCATTTCATTGTCAAGAGCAGCAATGATCATGGGTTTCTTCTATTTCAGAAAGATGCTGTGGGAAAATTGCTGGGCTATAAGATGCTTTTGAATCTCTGAAAAGTCTGAAGAATAACACTACTTTATTGTAAAAATTTCAGAGCCTTCAGAGCTTTTTACAGTAACTGTAATGTAAGTAAAATGCCAGATGGCCAAATCATTGTCCAGTGCAGGCACCTCATTTAGTGGTGACACATGCTGGGAGATGCACATCACTGCTGGTTCATGTATCACAGTCAGGACTCACAGAAAAACACTGGAATTACATCTTGAAAAAAAAGAGCACAAAAGCAAATTTTCTAATTCACGCAAAAAGTCAGCAAGACCCAGATACAGAAACCTCCCAAACACATCATTCAGGTCAATAATGACAATAGACTTCCAGGCTCCTCTGAGGTGCAAACTGTTCCTGTTATAGTTCTGACGGCGTGTTGCCCAACTGCCCAGAGCTCTGAGATTAGAGCAGAAATACAAGCAGCAACAATGCTGTAGAAGATGACAAATGCATCCTTCCCAGCTGAGAATTTAGACAGCTTGTAGCTTTTTTAAAGGTGGGAGGAAGCATAAAATGTTACAGCACCACACACCAATACTGTAAAAAAAGAGATGTAAAAGATGTGCAATTACAAATAATCATGTTCCTACACTGTCAGAGAAAGCATGGAAATAAACACAGTACAAGATAAACACATAAGGTTTTCAGTCTCCTGGGGAAAGAGGTAATGACTCCCAACAGAAAAAAAATAGCTAAATTAAGGTTGTAGATAACAGCACATTGTGATTTCTTTAGTATCTGTTTTAGTACTCCATTAGGAAAGTACTTGATTAAAAGCCAAAAAAAATTAAAACATTCTCAGTTACACAGATATGGCCATGTAGTCATGCAGCTGCCATTTCTCAGATTTCACTAAGAAAGTTAACACCTTACAGGCCTCCTCTTTCATGACTTTCAAAAGCAGCATCTACAATGACAGGAGAAACACCAGCTAACTCTAGGGTTAAGGGGTTTGTACAGGATTTGGAAGATTAAGGCTATATTCCCAACCCAGTGACAGGCTGCTCATGACCCTGGTGAAATTAGTCCAAGTGAGACAGTAAGAGACCTCAGTGCAGGACGCTCTAGAGTTCAAGCCCCTTCTCTGCCTGAAGTCACATCAGCTGTGCTTCTCCCTAGGCTTACACACAGGTCCCTAGGCTTTTCCCTAGGGACACATAGATATTCACAGTTTCTCAAGAGCACAGAGACTCTGCACTCACCCAAGGCTGTAGGTGATTAACCAGCTCTGAAAGGAGGACATGGGGCTGCATGATCAAGCACAGCAGTAAAGAGCCTGCTCAAGGCAGGCACATGCCTTCCCGTGGAGTTGTAATGCAAAATAAAGCAGTTCCTACAGGACAGACTAAAAGAGTTAAATATCCTACCACCTAGCCAAACCAGCTCCTCACTTAAACTGAGATCCACGTGCCCTCAAGGCAGGTGCCAGTCCTCCCTGGGTTGTGTAGGGAAGGGTTCTCAGCCCCTCAGTGCTGTGGATCCTGCTGCCTGACAAAACCCCTTTTATCCATCAAGACAACCACGTTTCTGTATTTCCACTTACTACAGATATGCTGGGAGATTCAAACTTTGAGGCACAGAGTCACTGTGGTAGCAGGAATTATACAAGTACCTCACAGAGAATTTGGGTAGATTAGCTCCTAATTTGGAACCATATTGTCCCCAAGAAGGCCTTGGTATTTTAAAATTATCAACTTAAGTCAGTGGCTGAATATGAAGAGAGATTGATGACAACAGCCACACACAAACTGACAACTTCTTTTCCTCTCTATCATAGCAAGTTAACTACCAAAGCAGTACTCATGACTATATTTCTACATAAATAAGAACTCCCACTGACATAAATATGAGTTTAGCTTGAGCTAGACATACATAAATGTAATTCCTACTAATAGCCACATTTGGAGCTGTCAACAGTTATTTGAGTATAACACTAAGTAGCATGAAGAGAAAGCCATAAACACTCCATATTAATTCAACTTGCAAGAAGAAGGTCAGGGGACAAAAAGCAAAGCAAAACGAAACCCAGAACTTGTCAGATGGAAAAGGACAAAACCAGTTGGAAAATAATTTTATTTTTCAGACTTCTAAGAAAATTTACAAACAATGGTGGTGTAAAAAAAAACCCTATAAAAAAGTTGACATTTCTCAAACTATAGCATCAAAGGAAGTTACAGAGCAACAAGCATACAGTGAAATTCTATTCATCAAATTAGTATTAGTTAAGTAGTTAAAAACATAATAAGTAAAGTCTAATTATAAATCTCTACAGCTTACTCAGAAATTGTAACAATCAATTCTGAGCTTAAATTATACTTACAATAGACAATTAATTCACCTCTGCAATCATCTACAGCACTGAAATCAACTAGGTCAAATTACATAGCAAAAGCACACCTTGGAAATCTGTAAAGGACATCTTGAGCACAGCACAATTACGTACAAGAGAAAGCAAATCACCCTGCATGCTTGCTTCTTCGTCCCCAATGTCTAATATGAAATACAATATACAAGTAATAGAAGCAATATTTAGTAACTCTTTTCATGCTGGTTCTATTTTTCATGCAGAGTGACAGAAAGGCTTCCTTGCCCTGTTTTCTGCTTGAGCTTTGGCACTTTCCCAGGGTCTGTTCTCCCTGTTTTCATCATCATCCTTGTCATTAGAGGAGCAGGTGGTTCTTAACAAGTCAATCCCCATCAGGACCCCCACCACGCTCTCCACATATGCACATCTTCACCCTGCAACCTCTCTCCAACTCTTCACATGCTGAACTCCAACATGCACACACGACGCCCAAACCTAACCTCCACTGCCTTTTGTACCAAAGGGCACAAAACAAACAAATGCTTATAGCCTTAATTACTGCTGCAGACTTTCCTCTACTCAGGTCACTGTAAATAGTCGGCATTTAAAAGCCATTAACACAATTTAATTAACAGCTTAACTCAAAATTGCAAAGGAACTCCAAACACCAGCACATTAAAGCTTTTTGAACACAAATCTGAATAAACATGAAAACCTGGTGTTTTCATCAATCCAGAAATCAACTCTTCCTGGCCCTAACTTAAATATATTCTTTTCAAAGTACAAGAAGTAATAATTATTTTTTAGTTACAGTCTATGGATTTGTGCTTTCACTGAACTCATCAGAAGAAATGCCAAAGACAGTCCATTAAATACTGCTAAAATAACTCATTCGTGACAGTTCAAGAGAGTGCATCAAAGGGTTATTTTTTCTTTCAAAAGTAAAAACAAACCCATGAATCATTTCATTTAAGGAGACTTCTTTCGTGACTGCTTATAAATGGGTTCTTAAAAAAAAAAGCAGATGTGCATATCCCATGCTAAAACAAAAGTTATGAAGAAGGTTGCACCAGTGTTTATCACTAAATTTGTTTTGGTATAGACAATATCTGAAATTCTTGCCAACTTATTAGGGCAGCTAGAAACACCGTTAAACCTGACAGCACTTTGTAATAAAAGATGTGGGTATTTATGTCATTGGGGTCAACAGGCAGTTGTAGTAACATAATTTAGCTTTTAATGATTTTGAAGCTATCCAATGGAATAGTCATTTTCAGCTTCCCATCTTCCACAGATATCCAGGGTAAGATCTGATAAATTCACATCTAAACCAACAATTCGGATCATCCAGAAACATTTAGACCACATGAGCTAATTGTACCTGAATTACTTCTTTCCTCCCTGCCTATAACAAAGCCACTTTTAAGCTTTCTAATCCCAAAGCAGAGCCCTTCCAGAAATCAGTCTTGGTCATTTTTCCCAAATTCTCCCTGACTACAGGGAGCAGCCACAGGAAGCCAACAGCAGATGTTGGCTGTGCACCCCCTGCCTGCAGCCATGCTTCCAGAACTGGGCTAGAGGCCTTGTGAGGGCTTGTGGTGCAGGTGGCTGGCAAGGATGGCCTTGGAAGATCACTGATCCTACTGACCACAGCCTTAGAAAACTTGTCCCACAAGTGCCTGTCTACCTGCCAAGTGCTGCAGGCACATGGCACAGTAACATCCAAGGTGCTGTGATGGGGCTGTGCAAGTGGCCCAGGCAGACAGAGCTTTCCAGTTTGCAAACATGTGAAGGCACTCGATGCAAATGCATGAAACACCTCATGAGAAGAAAACAATCCCTCAAATTTATAACCTTTTAATCTTTCTTTCATCACCTACTAGGCATTCAAGCCCTTTTCATAGCAGTGGTTTATGCAATCTCATATTTAATTAAATGCACACACTTCAATGGCAGTGTTTAATTCTTCATGCAGAAGTCTCTCTTGCTGAATCCTTGCTTCACACATTCCCTAAATTAAGCACTCCCTCTAACCTTCCCAGCCTTTCACTAATATAAGCAGCTTTACCTTCTTGAAGTTTAGCAAACACATTCACAAAAAAAAAAATCTTCTCCAGCATGGATAAAATCAGATACATTTTCATGCAATGTATATTTAATGTATAAAGCTTACTGCCATAAAAAGACAAGAATGTAGCAGGTCCAAAAAGAATTTATAAGAATAACAGTCTTAGTAACAGATACTGGCAAATGTGTTTAGAAAGGCAAGTGAACCTCCAGAGTTTAAGTGTTAAGTCTTTATGTGACTGGTGATCAAAAATAAATTTTCCTGCAAATAAACTGTCCTGTTTGTAGACTGGTAGTGAAATTTTGTGTATCTGCTCTAAAGTACCTGTCATTGGCCAGTCACAGAACCAGACTGCCATGCTGACTTGACTATCTTGTATTTCTCCAGTGAGAAACGGGTCTAACCTGGCTTCTTGCGCAAGGCATGTTCAAACTACAGTGACAAAGGAAAAAAAAATATCAATAAAACAAAAGTATGCACTCAGATCTCCTTAAGTGCAGCACATACTATTTGACCTCCCTTCTTTCTTTGTAAATACCCACAGCAAGACAGGTCAGTGTTTTTCATGCTTGCTTGCCATTATATGACAAATCCAGTGGCTGCAAAACTTTTCTCTTTCACTTACATGTACCCAAAGCCAAAATTGGTTGATTTAAAAGTAATGGTTGTGGTCTATATTGTTCAGTGTTTCCTTGACTAGGCACAGATTTTGAGGAAACCATGTGCTAAGCCTCTCCATTTCAGCATAAACAACAGAAGTTGTTATTACCTGTTCAGAGTATAAAGGAAACAATATTACTTATGACCTACAACTTACATAACTTTAAATTAATCATGCTCTATTAACTAAGGTTCATTAGCATCCGCTCAGTGTTAGGTATTTACCTTTAGTCCACCACAGATTGGACAAGATGAAAAAAGAGCTCTTGTCATCCCAAGGTGGGGGCTACATGAGTCACAGGGGTCAGCTGAGGCCCCACCAGGTGGTGACAGCTCACTAGTTTTGGAGTCTGACACCTGTCCTTGTGGTTTTGTGTCTGACCACCTTGAAACAAAATCCACATATGCCTCATCACTTGAGTCCTTGCTGCTTTCTGTGAGTAAGGATGAAGGCCTCCCTCTGTGCTGGCTGTGCTCAGGTCCCCTCCGTGCTTCCAAGTGTGGTAGTAGCAGTCTTGGGTCACTGGCGCCTTGAGCTGGCAGGGCCTGGTCCTTGGGTAGCGTGGAATCTGCACTCTTCAGCTGCACTTCTTTAGAAGCTGCCTGTAACACACTCCTGGGTATATCATAAACGTGTCTGAGAGAGCTGGGAACCTGATACTCTGATCCCACACCTCTCTGGGACTCACTGTGAGGGCAAGTACATAGACTCTGATCTGAAGGAAAGTTCAATGGCAAGCTGAGCAATGATCCAAACTCATCACCATGGCAAATGTCTAAGCTCCCAGCATAGGAAGAGAAGCTCCCAGAGTAGGAAGAGTGGCTACCAGTAGCTATTCCACTGTCAGAAGAGCTCTGACGACCTATTTCCTGCAGCTGTCTGGATCGGAGGGGCTTCGGAGGGGCTTTAGTGGTGCCACGTGCCCCTTCTGGAAGGGTCTTCTCTTCTCCCAGGTGAATGCCCTTTGCAGCTGCCAACCCGTGGCTCTCCTGAGAGGTGCTGGCCGAAGATTGCTCAGGCCACGCTGTCAGCCTGCTCCCAACACTGACATCCGAGTGGCTGGTATCCGAAGATGAGCTTGAAATACTCCTATCATCTCCTAGAAAAGAAGGAAACACATCAACCTACGTTTAAAACACAATCAACAGACTCAAGCATGGCAAGTATGTACAAACAGGAAGAGTCCTGAGATTCCATCTGCTTTTTGTAAGTGGAACTGCCGTCAGAAAGCCAGAATTCCTTCAATAACTCACAGGCCCACGGGAAAAATAAATTGCAATGGTATGTTACCTTGCCATAACCCTACCACACTGTGGAACATAATGCATTCGAGGCTAAATTTTTAAAGTTTATGCACCAAGCTCTCCCATTTTCAAACATATTTTACTTTCATACAGTTAATTGGGTTGCTGTACCAAAATACAGTCATACATCATTGTGCAAATAAAAATAATACTGTTATAAAAATGTTTACATATCTATATACAAAAATATCTTCTGTGATTCATTTATGTCTATATTGCAAAATCATTTTCTTCAATGATAGTTGCAAGAAAGGCATTTTAACAGATAATTACTGCCATCAAAGACAGAATATGAGTGAAAAAAATTAAACATTGGCATGAAAGAGCACAAGAACAAAACACAAACATCACAAACAAACAAATACAAAACCAAACAAATACAAAACCATTTTCTTGTAGCACAAAGGCAGAAAATGTACATGAAGTTGGGCCATGATTTCAGACCAGAGGGACTGAACGACAAAAAAAACAGGCATGCTTATTTATCAAGTCTCATTTGTTTTCTGTCCATTCAGTTAAGTCTAGTAGTTATATGCGAATTAAGAAAAACCTCAGGAAGTCTCACTGGAATTCAGTCACATTATCCAGCACTGTCTAGGCCAAAGCAGCCATGGACATGTGTATAAGCACATAATCAAGCTTCTGAGGATCTTCACAGGGACATTTTTTAGGCTTGTAGGCTTTAGAGTCAAGAGCAAAGCAGATGTTTGGATGATCTAACTTTGGCTATTAAACAGTTCAAATGGCAGTTCAGGGCAGAGGCCCTTTTATAAATCCAGTGCTAGATACCAATTCTACTTTGATACACTAACAACTCCAGAAAAGGCACGTACAGATAGCAGATGAAAGCACAGAAGTCCTATGTGTTACTGCAAAAATCTGCTGTAAGCCTGATGTGTGAACCATACAAGTGAGTCCATCTCACAGGCTGCATTAAGGTACTTAAGCAGATATCAGATTTCATGCAGACAGTTCTTTTTAAGTTTTACATGCAAAAATTCAGTAGGACTTAGCATCCTAAATGGTCTTCCTGGGTTAATAGTGTTTGATTCAAAACTAAGTCTGCTGAGTTGAAAACCTCCAATCTACATCAAAGGACATCAGACAATGCTGTTAGAGAACTGCCTCACAAGAAACATAACAAACCAAATGTTTGTTTTCCATTTCTCTAGTATTTTTCTTGTAATCTCCACATCTTATAACACAAGCCATACAACTTTTAAAGCCTGGGCAGGAAGGAACATAACATAGTATTTTTATTTAATTAAAGATATTTCTTACCTCCACTACCTTGATGACTTGTATGGGACAGCAAGCTCAAGCGCTTTTCTAATTGCAAAGCTTCATGAGCCAATCTTTCTTCTGAATAGGCTGGGTTTGTACTTGGATCTTTAAAAAGAAACAGAAAATAAATAAATAAATAAATAAAGGAGGTCATGGGGAAAATAAATAAAAAATAAGGAAAGAGAAAAAGACATTCTTATGCTTGAAATGCTGATTGGAAAAATGTATGGGACAATCTGACTTCAAGTACATCCTGGACATGTGTTACACAGTAACTTAAAATTAAAAGTGTCAAAGATTTTTAGCGATTATACCCAATGTCTGTAATAGTTACCACCAGGGACAGAACAGTGAAGAGAACAGCACCAAAGTCAATAGCTACAGAAATAACTAGCATCCAGCAGGTCTAGATGACTTGAAATATAATTTGATCCATGTAAAATCTGTCCTGAATTCACTGGATTCACTGGGAATTTTAACATTCAGAAAGACCAAATCTTTTATCCTAGAAATTGACAAATCTACATCATAAAGCCAGAATCAGAGTGTTTAAACTGACATCTTCCAATCCAGATCATCTATTTACAAAGACTTTGCTTTCAAGTTGGATATTCAGACAGTCATTAAGTTCAGATGTCAGAGATAAAATAAGCAATCTGGTGGCTCTCTGTCTTCATGTTTAATACAAGACAAGTTAGAATGATATAAACCACTTCTAAAATGTACTGCTATGGATTTTCCTCATACATTTTAGTGAGCTTGCCATTCCAGCTGAGATTATTTCACTGAAGGTGGCTCATTACATTCCAAAAAAAAGCAAAAAGACCAAAAGTTAAACGGAATGTGGAAGTCTCATCAGTAAAACAGGCCAGTTTCCTCTAAATCATTTTATTTCCAGCAGGCATAACAATAAAACCAGATGTTGGAAGTAATCATAACCATTATCCCAAGAAAAACCTTACAGATTCCTTCAAATAGCACTGCTGAGTGTGTCATGTTCAGCAGTTGCAGAGGATATGGTCTAACTTGCACATCATCAGAAACTTCAGTAATTCTTATTAATTCACAGGGAAAGTAATTAATGGCAGCGAAAACAGATTAGCTTCTTCACAACTGCTGCTCTTATATATCTGATCAACTGGGCAGTAGAAGCACACCACAAAGACACTGAACCATTTAATAAGAGAAGTAAAGAGGATGAAAAAGTCTATACATTGTTGTGATTGAGTTAGTAAGACAAAAACCAGTTGGAAAGATGAAAGAAAAGTTTCATTTTCACCTCAGGTCTTTTAGGTTTAAAAGACATGGTTTCGGTATTGTCAACCCAGCAGTCAAAGCAAGCTCATAATCAGGGGAAGGAGCACTGCCAGGTCAGCTGAAGCTCCATGGGAGCTCCCTACACTATCAACTGCCCCAAGAAACAAACTGCCACATCTCTCCTCCCTAACCATATTCCCATTCTGACCTGTCCCAGGTAGGAACAGAAATGACAATGCTGAACTTTCTAACTTTTCTTTCCCATGTCAAGGAGTTTTCCATCTTTGGCAGTCTGAAATCTGGGTAAGATGAGCAGAAAAACCAAGATATACACAATCCATGTATAACAACACACATTAGAACCCAAGGGTGTTCTAACAGAGACAAGGCAACAATGCCATGACAAACAGGGCCTGTGACCTCTGTGTGTCCCAGCTCAGACAGACAATAGGACTGTTAGATGTGGATTATTCTGTTAGGTGTCCATTCCTATTTACAGTGCAAGACAGCTCACATTAGGCATTGACTAGTTCAAACCTGTGCAACTGCTTACTCAAACGAAACCCCCAGTGCTTCCACATATGGACCTCTGGCAAAGGAAAACACAACATTTGGCCACCAGCACCTATGGTGCAACCCAGACAGGTCCACGCAAAGATCTGCTCAGTAGCATACAGCATTACAAGCTGCTGCCTATTTTTTAATGTCCTCTGCTCCACTTACTTTGCTGTATCTAGTTAAATGCCTTATGTCCAAAGAAGGTCCAAGAAAGATGTTCTGCAAGCACTTTGAGTATAAAGTTGTCATAACAGATCAGCTAATTGGTCAAACAAAGATGCAAACAGACACTAACTCTTCCCACACCAACAAACTGTCAGTGGGAAAGGTCCTTTCACTTTCCTCAGACTATGACTACTTGACTTTCAAAACATAACTAGGGCACCTAACAACAACTCAACTAGTTTTTTTAAGTAAATGATGTCCCTCTTACAGACAGCAAAAGATATAATTAAAAAAAAACTTGTCAAACAACTGATCTTGTAAAATTGGCTTATAATAAAATACAAGATGAGGTAGGAGGGAAGTTGAAGTCAGAAAGTTTGCACTTCACATGTTCAATTGCTTCCAGAAGCCAAATTCCCTATCAGCTGCACAGCTACAGAACACACCAGTTTCACCCAACAACATGAAACCTCTAGGCATACTGTCTGTCCAATAGAACTGGTAATTTTTTGGTTAAACTTCCCCTTAAAGATTGCCTATGGATAAAACGTGTGTATAAAATTGAGTTCATAGTTATGTGCTGCTCTCATTGCCCCGTTTTGTGGAAGATTGAGCAGAAGAACCTTCCTCAGCAAGTTCTAGGAAATATCAAGAGAAGTAACTTCAAAACCTGACAAACATATGGAATCTAAGTTTTAGGTAATTACCTATCAGTCTTAACCAAGTCTTTTGTTTCACCTTTAATCTTCTCTGCTAATAAGCCAGACTTCTTTGGAAAACACACACAATATTATTCCCCAGAAGTAACAGATTCTTGTACCAGTATTTTTGGTTACAGATGACCAAGCTCTGATCCGGACATTTTCCTACAGGATCTGACTATGGACTGAAGTCACTGGTAACCACTTTTTAGGGACCAGTCCTCACTGAAGTGCATAACCTATGAGTGCTGTTGTGATAACCATTTTTTTAATAAGTTTTTTAGGCCATAATGCTACAAAGTTGGATTTGTGGGCATCATCCTCTACCTTTTGCATGCCCAATACACAACTTCTAAATAACTGGGTGGCAATTTACCACATTAGTAACTCAGGGGGACAGAAGCAGCATGACCGGTACTGAGACAGCTGTCCAAGGAAGTTCCGACAGCTTCTGCCCACACAACATCCGAGAGCAGCTCCAAGAACAATTGGTGCCTTCATTTCCCAAACTGTTAACAAATGGATCCTGTTCTGTGATTCACTCAGGTCCTTCAATTAATAATTTTTTTTATCATTTTCTAATCAAACATGGATCCCTTGCTATGAAGAATATAATCTTTTATGTGAGGCAGTCATTGAAATCTTCTTAAACACTGCTTTGGGGCAAAGGGGAAGGATTACATCAAATTTAGCTGGACTAAAAATGCCTCTGCTGGAGACTTTATTTTTACATTACGTTGGTGGGTATTCATTAAAGCCACATCAGCTGCTCATCGTGGGAGATTTAGAATATTTTGGTAACATACGAATAAAGTGTCACAGTAATTCAAAGCTCCAGGGTTGTTCAATAAGCACCTGTCAGGAAAAAATATATTATATTGTAAATGTATTGCTGTTCAGTCAGCAGCTACCTAATTGATTATATGCACCTTTAAAATGCAACATTGGTTAATTACTTTGTTAAACAAAATTAAGTAAGTTAGGCTGAAAATCTCTCTTTTCTTTCTTCCTGTGTAACTGTAGGCACATTTGTAAATCAGACCTGGACCCTCACCTTCTTGCTAACATCTCCACACCTTGTAAGATGTCTGGAGGAATGAAAAGATGTCCTAAAGTTTGAGGAGGATCCACTTGGTACAAATACTGCAGAAGGCAGCCACAGAGCTGTCTTGCAATGGCCAAAGGTGTATCAAGCTTCAACAAAAAGAAAGAGCATCAGATGGATCCTCAGCAAGCAGCAACTGTACACTCTCCAGTCAGTTACAAAGCAGCCTGAAAAAGCTTCCAGAATTAAAAGAGAGCATCCAGGCTATCAACATTACACCTGGGCTCTTTCCAGACTGCAGGACTAGACTGTCACATAATCAGATATAGAGAGTACTGGTCTGCCCACTGATCAAAGATATCCCTGATGGGCTCTTGGGTCTTTGCTGTGCTCAGGTTTGGCATTCAATGTGAATCTTGCTAGTGAAAAAAAGGAGTTCAACACACACCTGACAAACAAACATCTCTCAAATAATAAGCATGCAATTCAGTACAGATTACAAACCATGCAATCACAGATTCATTACTAAGTCCATATCTAGACTTCCGTCAAGACAGAATGTAAATTCTCTGGACTGTTTTCTAAATATCTCTTCAAGGCAAAAAAAAAAAAAAAAAAAAGATCATGCTAGTAGCCAGTTACAGCAGTTCTCTTCCAACTAATAGCTGGGGAAAACAAGCCATCCATAGCCATCACTCATTTGAGTCCTTTATTTAAAATATTATACTTCCTAAAAATATCTACAGATACCTATACCTACATGACCTTCACATTCCCATCTTCTATGTCTTTGGGGGGTTTTATGAGACCTGATCACACAGTTTTTAACAAATCAAAACCTCCAATCTGCTAATGGAGACATCAATAGGACTATTGTGGTACAATTTTGAAAAATTAATGGACTCCTAAAATAAGTACGACAAGTAATAAACCATAAAACATCTAATTTTCTTTTCCTTTTCCAATTTATTTTGGGTGTACACATAATAGAATTATTTTTTTATTGTAAGAATAGTAATTTAATTCATTTCCAAAACATCACAGAATAATTCAGGTTGGAGGGGATCTCAGGAGTTCTCTAGTCTGACCAGCTGCTCAAAGCTGGTCTGCTGAGAGATTAGACCAGATTGTGATACCTTGTATGGGTAAGTCAAGTTTAGGAGTTCCACTGTACTGGATTTTCATTGCATATTTTATAGATGACAGCATAAAATATGTACAGCAGACATATATCCATGATATATATGATAAGAACATCATGCTTTTAAGGAAATAAGGTATAGTTTTTAAAACTACAATCCTGAAAAGATGTGAATATTGTCCTTGAGCAAACACCCCTTGCACACCCAGTTTACAAATTCCATTTGGATACTGGCTATTTTACATTTGTTTAAGAATCACTATGGCAAGTAAGAAAACTGGTCATTCTTCAGTCTTCTTCAAACCACTCTCTACCATCTCCTATTAATTTCATGCTGACATATAAATATTTCAGCACCCTTTTAACCATATTGTTGAGCTGTTTGTACATGAAGCAACTGGCTTCATTTATTCATCTCTTCTACTAAGACAAGGACAGACTACACTGATTGCATAACATCTATAGATTATATTGGTGCTGTGGGCGTTGGTGTCCAACACTGTCACTGTGACTGTTTTTACCATATTACATTGTTTCTCTGTACATCTGCCCTTTGTGTTTTCCTTGCTTGAAAATACCACAGTGCTTCGAGCATATGTCATGTTTAAGTTGGAAAGGCACAGGCAAAGGCAAGATGCCAAATTCAAGTAACAAACTGTGAAGGTTTCTCTAAAAGCTTTTAAATTGCACAAAAGCAGAATATTGCATACATAAAGTACAGTTGAGGCTGTGTAGCATTCTGCACTGCAGTAAATACGAATTACAAGACAAGAGGTTTCGTGCTAGAATCCCCAACTTTGAAGTTTTGATCTAGTTACCTGAAGTGTACAGATAATTAATCTGTTTACAAGCTGATGCTTTCAACGTTTGAGGGAATTTCAATACCTGACACATGGTGTGCATCTGGTAGACTCAACCTTTTCAGGCAATACAGTACATTCTGTGTAACAACATACTTGATAAGGAAAATTAGTTTATGGATGAATCACCAGAACTGTACATGTGCGTGTGCCTTAAACAGATCTGCACAAGCTTCTCTGCAGGATAATGAATAAGAACATTTTTTTTTTTTTTTTTCCAAGGAACAAGTACATAGGAAGGGACAATAAACTGGAAGAGACAGGGGTAAAATACACAGGAATGAAAGTTAGAAGGCTCAAAGTAGCTTGGATAAATAAAGGCAAAGGAGTCTGCAAGTACATGCACAACTCTTGACAAAACACTTCTCCTGTCCAGGGAAACGAGATGAAATCAAGTGGATGAGATTTTAATGGCAAGTATATCAAGCACAGAAGAGAAATGGAAAGACCTCAGGAAAAAGATCTCCTCTTACAAAAACCACCAAATACTCCCCAGGACACTCCACATCCACTTCATGCACCTCAGTAAGGTCAGAGCCCCTGAAGGAGGGAAGAGATTGTGGTGTGTGGCCCAACAACCCACAAACACCAGAAGAGATGACTGACATGTGAAAGCAGATTTATTCCTACATGCTTCTGAAAAATGAATCTTCAAAGACTGTACTAAAATTAAAATTTAAAATAATAATTAGGAAAAAAAAAGCAGAATAGTTGTTTGTAGGCTTAATTTTTCCGGACAGAAATTTTTGTTTGACAAAATTTGTTTGACAAGACTTAGGGGTTTGTGTATATATATTTATATACGCACATAGTTTTAGATATGCAGAAAAATGTGTTCAATAGCAAAGCTTTAAGCATAAACACTGATTTTTTGTGTTTCTGTTGTTGGTTTTTTTCTGTTGGCTTATTTTTTCTAACACTCCAGTTAATTGAATGCAAACATATATCATCACACAAGAATGACTTTTTTGTCTACTATTCTGCTTGATTATTTAACTTACTTCTGCCTTGCAACCATGAGAAAGACAACATGAACTGAGCCTTGTGTTTACTGCATTTACTAATTTTTAACTAATAACTATTTTTTCATAATTTATTTTCACAAGCTTCACATTATCTAATGATCTAATAAGCTAAAGATCTAATCTTTTCCATCACGTTTCCTTCCTGCAATTATCTTAACCTTATAACAGCAATAAAACCCTGTCAAACACTTATTAACTGCCTAACACTTACACAAACTCTAAGTATTCCACAAATCCCAGCTCATCCTTCACCATTCTTGCAACCTATTCCTACTGTATGCCACCACCAAATCACAGACAATTTTCTGCAATCTCATTTCTACACTTTTGTCCTGTTTGACAGAGTCATTCTGACTCAATACTGCACTTCATCTGCTGAAATCAAAAGGAAATAGGCTTTATTATGATGCCATCTAAATTCCTCTTTGAACATTGCAGTACATGCAGCACTTACCATGAAATAGGAAAAGGAATTTAATCCTCAGACATCAGGAAAAAAGCTCAAGTTGAAAAACTTAAATGTGGAGGCTTGACAAGGTTTTCTAAGGCTGACAAGACTTAGAACTCAGTTTTGGATAAACTCAAAATGCTCCAGAAGTTAGTTTTCCATTAAACTATCAAAATAGCAATGCAGACATGGATCCAAGTTAAATGTGTAAGTTTAAAATTGAAATTTAGGGTTCCTTTTAACTCAAATTGCCATCTTTTAGTACTGTTAAATAAGAGAGGGCTGGGGTTAGCAATATAACCAGAAACATGAATGAACCAGAGCAGCAGGGGGAAACTGGGTGCATCCAGCTTATAAATCTGTACAGTGACATTTCAGAATGAAAACCACTTCGTACTCTGCACACCCTTGGTGTCTGCAAGCTGCTCTCACAGCAGCAGTGGGTGTGAGACATGACAACCCCACTTCACTGGGTTACTCTGTACTTCCTGTATTAACCTGGGAGCACTGGACGCACACCAAAGGGGCCTTTGGTCGGGGAGATGCCGCGGACGATGCAGTCGAACAGAAAGCTGATCTGCTCCCCTTCAGCGCAAGAGAGGAAAAAAACACCGGCCCCTGCAAGAAAGCACAACATAAATATGTATGGTTTTCACCTGGAAACACTAGAAATACATTTAGCTGAAGCTATTTATAATGTAGCAATCAAAAGAGTTTTAAGTGCAAGCCATGAAAAGAAGTTAACAAGATATTCTCCTGGAAAAAGAAATGGAAAATTCAGGTCAGCACACATACACACACTATACCACAAACATACATATAAATTCAATAGCTGTCTAAAAATTTATGCTAATTTTATGATATTCAGGCAGTTAGAGTAGTGTCCTAGAATCATAGAAGGGCTTGGGTTGGAAGGACCTTGGAGATCATCTAGTTCCAATCCCCCCTGAATGTCAAACCAGACCTTACTCTCAACAGCTGTCCAGGTCTTTTATTCTTATTTACCCCTAAAATTTTGTAGGTCAAACCTAACTATGCAGGAAGTGTCAGGGATACTAAAAGTGTCTTCAAAAGAATGAACCAAGTTAATTCTACTTTTAACCTATTTTAAGCAAGAGGAGCTTTTTATATATGAACAAATTAGAATTTGGTTATATTGCTGGATTATAGTATAAATTTTCCTAGACTAAGTCCTATGTGTCTATTATTAACAGAACGTAACACAACTCCACAGGTTGTCATCAGATCTTTACCCTTTGCTCTATTCTGATATTTGCTTTCCATTCATTAAGAATAGCCCCAAGCAAAATTAGAATGAGATTCACTAAATAAACAAACAAGTTATAAGCTCCATGACACATGGCTGCATAAACAACACAAAAGACTAGAAGGGCTCCACAGAACATTTTATAAATTGTCAGTCGAAATATAAATCTCATCAGGGAAAAAAAAATTATAATCTTAAACATCAGACAAAAGACCATCCCAGTAACTAGCAATTTCAGGGAAATAAAACTTCAATACCAGACAAAAAGGGAAATTAAATTAGTATATAGACCTTGAAGAAGTGCTGCCACTTCACCAGAGCCAAGCATACTAGAAAACTCCAATATCAAATCTTAGACCTGCAGCAGGATTTTGCACATTACTTTCCTTGTGACTCAGGCCCTAATCTGGACATGTTTGGCTTCTGCATGTCTCTAGCCAATTCTGCAGAAAAAAGCAGAGATGATCTTGACCAGAATTACTTCATCGCCATCACTTTCCAAACATATACCCTGTCATATCCAACAGGATGTTCACATTTCCCTTAAGAAATTGACAGCTTGACAAAGGGCTGTGGGATTTAAACAAAAAGGATAATGGAGAGTGGACCACAAACCACATTACCTATTTGAGTTAATTAGGTATAACCAGTAAGCTGTAAACTAACCTCTCTAGGAAAAACATATTCTGGTCCACACTCTTTTGTCATTCTCAATTTATGTCACATCTAGGTCTCTGCCAGTTCTGCTTAAATCTATGCAAGACAACATTGTTAGAGGCATCTTCATAACTTGATTTGTCACTCCTCCACATTTGCATCTCTTCAGATCTTACCATCAAGAATTCTTCAGCCAAAGAAACATGAACACACCATGGCTTCATGATCAGAGGCCATCTAGGAGACTACAACACTAATCACACAGCCTGACAGATATGAAGGTTTCTGCTGGTGACTCACTTGCACTCTTGCCCCATCTCTCCCCTTCCCAGGAGATGCCAAAGTCAGAGAACATTGTATTAAGATAAAAAAAATCCTGAGTGCAATGTATTCAGGAATTATCTGAAATCCAGCTTTTTTTTGGAGCTGACTTCTCCTCCCTGAACAGTGTACAGAGAGTCTACAGGAACATGACCTTTGCATTCCATGGAGCATAAGCATGCAGGATATAGACACAACATAGCAGAGGACATTCAGGTCTCAAGCACAGTGATATACTATGTGGCTTGATAATTCAGCAGAATCCTACACCTTCCTGTTGCCACTCAGGGCAAAAAAATGATTCCTCAAATATTTCTGTACATGAGGAGTACATCTGGACCACTTCGTTCTTTTATCACCTTTGTCAAGAGTTACTTAAACTCCTAAGAGGCTCTACAAGCATTTGACTTTAATGGAAACAAAGAAAGTAAATGTGTGCATGTGAGCTGGCTGCTTAACTCAAAGTATTTTTTCTGCACATAACTATCAGTCATTTGGAAATCCCAAAACCAAATGTGATGACCTTTATATAACCAGTGCAAAGAGTGTATGTCCATGTGCATGTGGATACAAATCCAACAGAAAAATACAATAATCTCTTTGTAGATTCTATTATTCATATGAGTACCTTAATTGCTGACTGACTCTCACAGGAAACATTTTCTTTCTAGTTTTGGTAGGTAGTGCTAGACTGCAAGGGAAGGAAGAAGTCTGAGGATCCTTGCAAAAAACAGCAAGTGAGATGAATGAGTAGATAGGGCTTAACTAAAGCATACATAAAAGCAAGTGATTACATTTCTTTTCTACTTTCTTGAGAAAACTGAGAAATTCACTACTGGAAATTACGTATCTCAGTCATGTGTTGGAAGTGGTTTGGTGCACAGGCATTTAGAAGCCAAGGAATGTGTGGTATGCACAGTATAATACCATGCAGCTGTTCACCAGAATGAAGGGCTCACTCAGCTCTCTTCATGGGCTATGAGACTTGGTGAAAAGCAGCCTCCAACCGCTTGCACGAGACTGAAACACTCAGCCAGTCCTCTGTGGCAGTCAGCAGTAAAGCGTTGCACAGTCCCTCAAACATTCAGGACAAGTTGCCAATTCCGTAAAACTTCCAAGCACTACTTAATCTTGCCAATGTTTATTTTAACTGATCATATTAAAAAAGCAAACCCATGGGCAAACACACTTTAAAAATGGACAATAGCCAAAAATTACCAATCTCTGTAGTGTGTGTGAAAGCAGGGAGGAAGAGTCAGTTCTTTCCCATTAATTAATACTCCTAACAGGTGCCAGACAATACTGGAGCCTGAAGCCTTTCAGCTGCAGGACAGGCAAGAACCACAGCAGCTCATTCCATGGCAATCAGCATGTACACGCCAACCCTGGCCTTGAGCAGCCCCCTTCAGAGGGGATCTCACACTGCTCTTCTCTGTGGGGAAAATGACAGAGTATTCCTATTATTGCTAACTAAGATATGGGGATGACAACTAAAAATAAATAAAGAGAGAGTTGGTTGTCTGCAGTAGGCCTAAGCAGGAGACAGCAAAGAATATCTGCATATAAACAGAAGTTTTAATCTATGCAACCCAGGATTTTTCCAAAAATTCCAGATTTTGCCCCAGTTTAACCACCCCTACTGCTTCTAAATGTCAAATAAATGTAGAAGGAGAAACAAGAAAGGAAAGAAGGAAGGAAGTACCAAATTTTATCAAAACATCAAAACGATCACAGAAATATTCCTGCTTATCCTGCATTAGCATTTGTTCTTTCAAAGGGCACTAAGGGTCTTTCACAAGTTCCTTTCTTCAAGAAGATGCTGTCAGAAAATATGAGGCAGCTTTAAACCAGGCTCTGGCAGCTAATCCTGAAGCACTTGAGCATTGGAGAGCCTGAATTCTCATGGTGTTAATGTGCCCTTTTATTACCCTACTTGAATTTTTTCACACTGACCTCCAAGTGAAGGTTCTCCTGGCAACTGGTCATTTTAACTGGTGCACACTAATTGAGCTGAGAACTTGGGAAAGTGAGAGGCTCCTTTTTTCCATCCTCTTCCTCCATATAAACCTCTCAATTGACTGCTAGGCCAAGTCACCGGCTTTTTTGCAAATGGTGTATGACCAAGATTCAGCTACAGAGAGAACAAAATTTTGGCCCAGAAAATAACTCATTTGCAGCTTTCAGAAGCAGAAAAAATTATTTTTTAATCTCTAACAGTACAATTGTGATGTTAAGAGCAAGAGGAGTTCAGAATGTATATGTTCTTCTTCCTATTTATGAATAAACTTGTGTGAACCACCTTGAAAACAACTAGATTTAATGTTTGAAATCTCAGCATTATCTCAGATGGTTTCCCTCTTCCTGGATTGAGTACCAAAGCCTTTGGAGTTGAATTAAACCTGTACTAAGCAACAGAACATAATGAAGTGTTTTATCTTTATAAAAACTTTTGTGAGGAAGCAAGAAACAGAAAGCTAAAACAAATTCATATCCTTTTAGACCTCAGTTTTACCACAGATATACCCAAAAAAGCTCTGCTTCAGTTTGAGGCTTTGTGTCTTCTATTATGGAGAGGCACTCGAACCACAGGATTCTTGGTTCCTTTTTATTAGGTATTTATTACAGTGATATATAAACCTTAAATTCACTAATCCTCTGCATTCAGAGCTCCACAGGATGAATGTGAGCAAAGATACGGTTTAACCTGTAGGAAAGTAACATTAATAATAGAGTCTGCATTACATTATATTACACTTACGTGACAGGGTAATGGAGAGTGCTTTTGTTTAGGAATTAAAACAACTTCTGTAATAACATATCAATTTTTTTTCCTGAACACTACTTGTTTGCCTCAAGAATTCCAGAGGACTGAGGTAAAAGATATCTGAAGAAAGATGCTCTTTCTCTTTACCAACATACTTATGTCAAGAATAACCAGAGTTATATTTTTCTTTAGGTTCTATTTTCAAAAAGCCTTTTCTTATAGTGGCAACATTAAATCAAGTGTTTGGACTAAACACATATTTAAATGTTGTTATGCCTGCGGATATGTTTGACTGCTTAGTTAAGGGCAACAACTCCTTTAACAAGATCAGCTTGAACTTGTAAAGAGTTTCCAACTGTGGCAGGCTATTTTGTACCAAATTGACTATCCTGTTCTTCTCTCTGAATGCACACATGCAGGGGAAAGACAAATACCTTTTCATGGCAACTGAAAGGTCTCAGCTATCAACACACACATTTCTTAAGAATGATCCACAAGGTAGTGGGACCTTTTCCAAAGCACTTTTCTAATTCTGTTCACTTGTAACCTTAAAAAAATAATAATTTCGTATTTTTAAAAGCATGCACACAGGAGAGCTACTGATGACCCCCTGTTTCTCACCAGAAACTAGTGTAAGTTTAAGGGAGGGAAAAAAAAAGAGAAACCACCATGGATAATTCAGGTTCCATCACCTACAGCTCCTCATTTCATAGGATCATTGAGGCTGGAAGATCCTAACATAATCGAGTCCAACCTTCGATTGGACACCACCATGTCAACTAAGTGCCATGTCCAGTCATTTCTTAAACACCTTCAGGGATGCTGATTTCACCACCTCTCCAGGCATCTCATTTCAATGCTTGACAACCCTTCCTGTGCAGAAATTCCTCTCAAAGCCCAGCCTAAACCTCCTCTGGCACAGCCTGAGGCCACTTCCTCTCATCATGTCCCCTGTTGCCTGGGGGAAGAGACAAATCCCCCCCTGGCCACACCCTCCTGTCAGGTCAGAAAGATGTCAGGAACTTGGGTTTCCAATCCATAGAGGTATAGCAACCAGAATTTACATGCAGAGCAACAGTATGCAAGTCCCAGGAAGAATATATTCGGGTTTGGATCAACTCTGGATTTGGATCAACTCTTCTAATTTTTCAGTTTGTTCATTGAAAAAAGTATGCAAGTCAAACAACTTCACATCCAAACTGGCAATCTGCATACCCAGATGTGCTCACAGATCATCAATTCAGCATGGCTTCAAACTCTGCTTATGAAATTAAAACCTTTATTAATATAAACTTAATGATGTTGTTATACCTGTGCATTAATTAACTATCCTTTTCAGATCTTGCATACCTTTTATCTGAAGTGAGAATTTGAGAAGCCCTAAACTGGCCATTGGAACAAGAGATTTATCTCAAAACAAAGGCGTATCTTAGCTACTAGGCTATGGAAACTCAGCTTGCTTGCTTTCATTTTGACCCCAAAAGTCACAGGGCTCCACGCCATAGCTACAAAGCTGCTAATTGGGAAGGGACCAGAGAGTTGTTCTAACTTTAAGGAGTAAAAAGTCCTCTATGGGATTTAGAAATTAGCATTTACAAAATGAGAACATTGATGCTGCCTGTAACCTCAAAGCTCCATATCACTTTCCCCTCAGCAAACAACAAAATAATTAATCACAATTTAATAATCTGAACATTAAGCCATTTTACCTTATCTCTTGCATAACACAAGCCATAAAATTTCATTACCTTATTTTTGCTCTGTATTCAATAGCAGCTTTTGACTAAACATCTTCTGGAGAGCCACAGGGCAATTTTTAGCCAGGACTGCACACAGCCACATTTCTCCTGAACACCAGGGTTGAAGCCTGCAGAAATCTACTCAGAACAGACCCTCTGATAAGAGGCTGCCTGTTTGATAAAGTAGCACAGCTGGTTGGAATGGAGAGTGCATTTACATTTCTGCAAAAGGCATCAAGCAACATTTAGAAGACAGGTTCCATTTGTACTTACAGAAGCCGCACCTGGTGCCCCCTTCAAAGATGAATCCATTCGGGACAGCCCCGTAGCGACGCAGATCCGAGAGCTTCCACTGCCCCATGACACTGGGAGGAACGTCTTTCACCAGGACAAGGATGTCATTGCAGAAATGCAGCGTAGCAGGCCCACTCTCAAGTTTTGTGCCAGGGGCTACAAAGACTTGAAATCTATGAACTATCAAATAAGGAAAAAAAAAATTACTACAGAATATACAAGGGTTATGTAAATCATTCTGTTCATCTGTGGTACTTGGACCAAATCCTGCCCACACCATGAGACTCTGGCATAAAGATCTACGTGGAGCCCAGACAGTCACATGTAAGTAGCTGTAAGGCCATTATTCCCTATTATGCCAGTTTAAGACTGGAAAAAATCCAGCATATCTTGGCCTAATGCTACAAATTATTAAAGTTGCAATGCTACAATTATTTATCCTAAGTCTTCCAGGCTAACCCCTACCTCAGATTAGTCAATCATCCAGCCCAGACTCCACTTACCTCTTCCATCCTTGCATCATTACATGGGTTGCTCTCTGTCTCCTCTTCTAATCGGTGTCTCTCCTTTCCCACATGCATGCACAAAAATAAAATGGTGCTCAAGGAGCCCAAAAGTCAAGGCTCAAATAACTAAACAAATCTCTCTATCACTGACTCATCTGCAACCTTTACTAAACTGCTTCACTTCCTCCCTAGCAGTAAAATGAGGAAAATTACCTTTTTCCACCTTTACAATTCTTTCATGAGTTGGTGATGGTAGATGCCAAGACATTTAAAATTACTAGGAAACTAAGTGATTTATAAGTAACAAACACTTTCAGATGTCAGTTACATTTTCATATTTCATATCCTGAATTTTAAAAGAGTGGAGAAAGAAAAAGAAACACCTATCTCATTCAAGTTTACAAAATCCAGGTTCAAATCCCAATTCCAGTATTGTCTAATTGCAGTATCCTTACCTAAAGTAGTTGTTCTAGGCTGGTCTCCCATTTTCTCTTCCAGGGCTATTGAGTTCTGAATAATAAGTTATTGGGATCACTTCAAGGGCTTAAATCTCAGTGTTTCAAAGGGAGCAATTTAAGTGAGCAAGCATATAATTCTCAAACAATTGTTTTGACCTCCACTACTGCTCTAGTTTCTTTCATATCGTGATTAGACACAAAAAAAAACAAAAACCAACAAACAAAATAAAAACAAAAAACCCACAACAAATTTTTAAAAAAAAACAAACAACATCTGTCTTGGTAGAGAAGCATCGAGACTCTTATATTTCCAGGAGGAGGTTTTCGGTGGTGTTTATCAAGAAGCAACATAGATTTAGTTTTTGGTTATGCATCAAAGATCACACAAACAGCTCCCTGCCTATGAAATCTACTGGGTAACTTCCAGGTACTCTCAGCTCTTGCATCAACTCTTCCCTGTTTCTTGCCCATGCCTCTTCAAGCATCACAAATTTCATCTGGGTCTGAGTCTTGCTTCTCATCTAACTGCTTGCTGTATTCTTAGTCACGATCTGAGCTGTAAGCCAACTCCTCATCTATGACATGCATTTGCTAAGTTCCCTGAGGCTCCAGCAGAATTAGCCACAAAGTCATTCGAGTGAAATGTGCAAGGAGACAGAGATAGATCTAACTAACCACAGCTCTGCTTACAGCTCTGCCAGTAGCACTGCTAGGAAGCAAATCAATAGTCACACCATGTCCCCTTTTGGGCATGCAGTTGTTACGCAACCTGCTTAAACATAAGCTATCAAAAAGACAGCAAAACCATCGTGATCAATAATGCTCAGAAAGCAATCTTTAATGTCATTTGCACTCCTCTGCCCAGTTAATTCTGCCCAGTATTTTGTTGGCAATTAAACCATGGGAGAAGCAGCATCAGGAATCTTTCTCCTTCAAAATTGAGGAATGAAGCCCATTCTTCACACAATCAATTGCAAGTTACAACAGATGCTGAAAACAAAGAGCTCCAGCACAAGTTCTAGACCACTGTCAAAATACAGCATACCCAAATCTGAACAAAGGAAAAGGAAAAGCATATTTGAAAATAAAGCTTTTTCCATACACTGCTTTCTCGGTAAATTGGAATTTTTTTCAAAATTCTTCCCAGCCTTTGACTTCTCTTACTCTATAAAAAAAATTTGTGAAGACACAGAGCTGAGTATATCCCTGAACAAAAGGTACTACTTAAATCCGTCACTTTCTTCAGCCCATCTTTTCCTTTTCACAGCTATGCACTGACCTGCAGTACACTAACTTCTCAAAATGAGTTGTGAGCCCAAGCACATTCCAGGAATCACATCCACCTCATCTGCTAAAAACTGAGAGAAAACACTGGGAACTCCACTGTGAACGCCTCCATTCTGTGGTCCTCATTCAAGAAGAGTGCCAGCTCCTTTCACTTTTTTTTTTTGCTTCCCAGACTCTGAGGTCATCTCTCCCTAGCCTATTTTTATCATCCAGCCACCTTATTTTCACAAGGTACACAAAGGCACCCTTACTATACTTAAAGAAAAATCACCAGTCACCATCTTCTCTCTCTTTTATTTCTGTCTACTCAAACTAGACTCACTTTGACTTTGTTCTCCTAATTGAACATGCACTGAAAGATAAAATTCTGAAAAAAATTCAATGCTTTGGTTTATTCTTCTGCCCCTAAGATTGTTTGCAATTAACTCTATACAAATTATTGCCAGTTCAACCAATTACACTTGTTTTCTTACTTCTGCATTTCTTCACTTCCACACACACACAATCTCTCCCACTTCCCTTTTACTCCATGGCCGCACATGTCATAATCCAGTAGGCTCTATTCCTACCTCATTCACAGCTTTCCCTGAAAAAAACTCTTTGCTGCTTTTGCATGTCCTCCAATCCCAACCATAACTCTCACACCCAGATTGAAATTACTCCAGCACTACATCAGTGCAAGATCATAAAAAACAGATGTACTCTGTTATATTCAAATACTCTTTCAGCTTTTAGGACAAGTCTATGCTATATATAGATTCCAAACCTAGTAAAAAAAAGAAGAAAAAAAAAACAGCACTGGAAGACTATAGAGCTGTATCATCAAAGTGCCCCAACCACTCCAGCTACTCAAGCTTGTATTGTTTAACAACCCCTCTAACCTTTCCTGTTATGCAAGGCTTTGTATTTGATAGCCCTGAGAGGTACTTCCACACATCTCACTTCTCATAGTCCTACATATTTTTACTGTAAAATTCCCAGGCCATCTTTCTGCATATGTACTGCACAGGAACGAGCCCACAAACCCAACAGATGGCAGAGCATATGTAACAAATGATAGAGATTGCTAATGTGTGTCTCCCACACACCTACCCTCCTTCCCTAGTTATGACTAAACAAACATAAGACAGATACTATGGATTACCAACATTATCACTCTTTGTTCACCACGGTACATTTTATAGCTGCTAACCAAGAAAGAGAAAGTTGAAGTTAGCTGGAAAGAATGCGTCTGATGACACTCCTTAGTGCAAAAAGTCTCTTTCTGAAATGGCACACTAGCAGCAATGAGAATTATCAACGCAACACCAGTAGGCAGCTCAGAAAACTGGGCATGAACTGGCAAAGTTCTACTCAGGACTTTGCATCTCTTAATTCAGGCTCCCCCGAGTCCTTTTGCCAGAATCCCTGAGTCAGTTGTAGGACCAGAAGTAGAAATTTGATCACTTTGTTTCAAAGCCACACACCATCACTGTCAAAATCAAAACTCCAAGTTAAGAGCTGTCATAGTTATCCATCAGTACTGGGTGGTACTGTACTCAAAACCTTTTGGAAGGGTTACCTGCTTTAACATCTAAGGGGGAGAACAGTTTGTCCACTCTCAAATGAGTGACAATCTTGTCCTGAACTGTACTGTTTCATTTGCATTTTAGCTTCACTTGTCTTTGGTTTTTTTACCCTGTGGGAGGAAAAAAAAAAAAAAAACCAAACTAAAAACCAGAAGAAAACAGTGTGAGAAGACAAAGGTTACCTTCCCCCAAACTGTAGCGTATTCGCTCATCCCACGCGTACATCGTTTCCTTGTTCTCAAATCCCAGCATCACAACTTGGGACAGACAGATGATTGCGAGCGTGTGATTCAGGCCCTCATAGGAGAGCCCAGGATCCAAGCCACAGATGTCTTCTAAGGTCATGCTGCTCCTCTCCTTATGCCCTTTTGCTCGTTCAGATTTATCCTTGTACACCAGCATGAGCAAACAGTCTAAAAGGAGCAAAACTGTCAGAGATGATGATGCAGAGCACAGACCATAACAAATTTCTCAGCACTCTGCTGCAATACAAAGGGGCTTTAGACAACTGCAGGATCAGCTCGATAAAATTAACGTAGAACTCTGATTTCTTTTCCCAGCCCACCCCCAGGTAGTTTATAGTTGTTGTTTTCAAGAAGTAAACACTGAAGGTGTGTTTTAAGGGTTAAACTGCAGGCTCAAAAATAAGGAGGTCAGTAATAAATCTTCCCTATTTTATTCAAAGTCCAGTGGCATTTCAGATCCTCTCCTGAGTCCAGCGGGGACTGACTCATTAATTCTGAGCATTAGGAGCTATGCTAGGAAAGCTGTTCACATTACAGACTCTAAAGACCGAGAGGCTATTGTCGTCTGTATTTTCATTAGAACATACTGAACCACAAATGAAGTTCTTACAGTAGCTCACAGATTACCCAACCACTAAATGGCAAGCAGACTGCGCTGCGAGATTGTTCCTGTCGGCTCAGGTTTCCCAGTTAAATGCTACACAGCAGCCATTGCTAAAAATCATTATGTGCCACACCTTCTTTTATTTATTTATTTTTTAGTGTTTGCTTGTGTCACCAGTTGTTATTAACCGCTTCCCAGAGGTGTTTATTACACAGAAACTATGCAGTGGAAGAAATCAGTTCAAGTGCCCATGGGGAAAGCAAGCATTTCACAAGCAAACCCAAAAGGAAAGGGGAGTGACCTCTCCCACCCTTTGCATTTATGAGCAGCCCTCTTTCCCCTACATTCACTTCCTATCACACAGCACTCAGATGTAGATGAAATTAATGGTCAATATCAAAGCTGCAACATCCACAGCTTAAGCTGAGCTACAAACCACAAAAGACAAAGACCCCCATGCACCATTTTATAAATACTGGGGGTGGTGCTCCCAGCCCCACTGAGGTGCCCTGCAGCTCTCAGCTGGGCAAGGGACTGGCAAAATCTCCATCCACAGAGATGAAAAATGACTGAAAGACTGAACTGTCTGCTAACTAATGCAGAGCTTTGCAAGGATTCCCAATTGTCTTTGTGCACCTGTTAGCAAAAACAGCTGCAACCACAGTTATTTAAACATTCTGCAATACAGTTGTGTGTCTGAAGAATGGCTATGGTTTACATACCAAGAAAAGCAAATCTCCAGGGGCTTTTTTAGTAGCTAGAATAAATTTTTTAGCTAGAATAGAAATAGTATTTTTGAGGAATAAGCTACATTATCAGTCAGGCTCCACTATCTACAGCCTTCAAAGCTGGCTTACTCACAACAGAAACTCAGGCCCATGTTCACAGGTCTGTGCACTAGCTCTACAACCAACAGATGCCCTTTCACACAGGGAGGTTTCATAGATTTAGATGAGACACAGGTATTTAAAACACTCAAATATTACTGTAATAACTCAGGTAACAAAGAATTACTAAGAAGCCTTCAGTCTTTCTAGCAAAAGCCAAGAAGGGCTGCCATAATCCATTCTGCAGCAGTGCAGATTCACGTTTTCCAAGTGTGGGCAACATTTAGCCCTGGAAAGATATACTTTTGGGCCCAAATGTTTTCCCTCTTGGGAACAGATGGGAAAACCTGAAGCCTACTTTTCCCTCTGCAGCAGTAAAACATCAGCTCTGTGTAACATTTTCAATTTCCCCTTCAGAAGCATGGAAAAGATCTAATTTTTTTTTTTCCTTCCTTAATTCAAAATGTCATTTTATTTTTAAATTGAAGCGATATTTTCTGTCAAAACACTGATCAAAAATAACTACCAAGCTTACAGTGTCACGGTTTTTTTGGTGGGGATTTTTTTACAGCCAGCAATCCCCCTGAAGAAATAAGTTCCCCCCCAGAAAAATTAAAAAAAAAAAAGTGCATTTTGAACCAAATCCAATGCCTGTGCCTTGGAAAGTCACTTCTCCCGTTGTTTTTAGTGAGCGCAGGAGCTCGCCCCGAGGCCGGACGCGGCTCCCGGGCAGCGCAGCTCNCTCGAGCCCCGTCCCCACCGCCGGGCCCCTCTTACCTGCTACCGGGGAGGGCTTGCGCAGCACCAGCCACCTGCTCTTCCACTGCAACGAGAGGCAAAGGGACAGGGTTAGCCGGGGCCGCGCAGGGGAGAGCGGGCTCTCTCCCCTCAGGGCAAGGGGCGGCGGTCGGGGACCCCCGCGGGCCGAAGGGGCGCCGGGAGCGGGGACCTTTTTTCCGTCTCTCAACTTGACGTGACCCTCCACCACCACGGAATCCGTCATCTTCAGTCATGATTCCGGACAGCTGCGCCGGCTCGCTGCGCCCGCCCCGCGCTCCGGCCGCCCGAGGGGTCACTTCCAAAATAGCTTTATTAGGGCCCCGCGCGGGCGGGCGGCCAGCGCGGCCCTGCCCGGCCCCCGACCTGCCGCCTGGGGAAAGGGGTCTGCGGCCCGTCTCAATGAGTCGTTGTTCACGTGTCTGACTTCTGGGTTGCGGGGGGATCTTTGATTTTTTTTTTTTTTTTTTATTTTTTTTTTCCCCAGGATTTGAGAGCGCGAGGCGCGGGCCGGGGCACCCGGAGCGTCGCGGATCCGCTCCGGGCGCGACCCCCGCCCCGATCCAGTTCCGGACTTTGCCGCTGCCCGCAGGGGCTGCCCCGCGCCCGGGCGGCCGCAAAGCCCGCACCGGATTTACTGCGTGGAGCGGGGCCCGCCTCTGGCCGGCCAAAACGCCCTCTTCCCGCACCTTCCTTACAATGCCCAATTTTCACTTTTCAAAAGTATAATTACAGCTCTCCTTGGCTCCCAGAAGACACTGCCAACTACCCCAGATAAAAATACTCTTCTCACTTTTTTTTTCCCTCTTTGCAATGCAACTGTCACGAGATAACAACCCGCTTACACCAAACCAGAAACAGCTACAATTAATAGAATAAGATGTGTTAATGATGTCCTCAAATTTATTTCCACGAGCAATGGACTAATTAGAGTCCATTATTCCAAAAATATTCCTGCTGCATCTTATTTGATGGTAATTAGTTCTTCAGCTTTTTTTAAACAGCACTACAGCACATTTTTCTTTCAGTAGCATAATAGAAGGGGGTTTTTTAGATGTTTGCATTTATTTCTTCCTTTTAAATCGGTCAGTTTGCATGGAATAACATACAATTTAATAAAACCAAGTATGTTTCATAATGAAATAGGGAAGTGTTTGTTCAACTGGCTTTGCATTCTAATTCAATTTCAATATAGAGTTAGGAAAAATATCAGATAAAATTTCACTAGTACATTTGAGTTTGGTTTTCATTTTAACCAAGGCAATAATCACTTAAAGGGGGTGAAAAAAAAATATGGAAAATTAGTTTCCATGGGGTAATGTTCAACAGAAAGGCAGGAGGCAGATGCTGGAGTGCCTCATAGGAATGTGACTGATGTCAGGGTGTGAGAGGTCAGGACATCTCATAACCTGGACATCTCCTTGCCATCCCTTTGCACAATTACTTTGTGCTTGTAATATTGTGCTAGTCACCTCATAGCTGAGGCTCAAATGATTTTCATTTATTTCCACCAAGCCAATGCAGTCACAGTGGATAAACAGGCTGCTTTGAAAGCCACAAATTAATTTTAATGCATTCAAAGTATTCAAATTAGTGTCAGCTGGAGATCTGTCATTTAGACCTTTGAGGGCAGAAAACAGACCATTCAATATATTTTTTCAAAGTGTGTTGTTTGTACTGGTGTTGCTGTGTACAGATAGAAGCAGCAAAGATTTTAAAAACAGAACAGCTAAAAAACTCTACACAAATTGTCAGAAACACCAGTCTAATACCTTTCTTATCAAACAGGCACCTTCCTTACTTCAAGAGAGGACCAAGAGAGTATATACAACACGAAACTGCACGATCAAAACTGTGTACAGTGTGGATAGATATTAATTTCAAAATGAAGCTGAAGTCACAGAACAGATACAGACATTCAGAATGGCTTCATCTTTGAGTGGAAACCTGTTCCTGAGGAATCCCTTCCAAAAAAGAGCAAATAGTTCCTTCCTGCTGATGCAGTACTTGTCTCAGCAGCAGGTACAGTTAGTCCTGTCACATGGTCGCATTCATTTTAGGGCATTAAGCAAGCCAGGCTCAATGGCCAGGGAGGCAGAGCACACAACAAGAGTCTTCAGCTTGTTTTGAAATCAAGATCCCAGAGGTGGATGTCAGTTTTTCAAGCTAGCATTTAGTGCCTCAGAAAAACAAACTAAAGACTTGAATCCTGAGACTCACAGTATCAATAGCTGAAAAACATACCCAGGTGCTTACATCTGCCTACTGGAAATGTGAATGACACTTGCATTAAACTGGGAGCACCACCAGCGGAAATTGACCCTTACGGAGAGGTTTTCCCAAGCCTTCCAGCACAAAGTGTTATTTCATCTTTCTACCAGCTCTCAACCTCTAGATCAGCCTACAGAGGGATTCAAAGATCTTACTGTAACTTTATACATAACAGACTAAGTTCAAGAAACAGAGGGTAAATGTTTTTATTAAACAGTTTACATCATTTATCTCGATTAGCATTGTTGTATATTTGTACTTACACAGATGCAGGTTTTGGTTATTTTTCCTTAAAAAATCTCTTTTAACTGCAGATAACATTCACCACTACTAAGAAACCCATGAGGACACTGCAAACAAAAAACACATCTGAATATCTGGGCACCTCATTAAAATTCTATTACTTTAAAAAACAACTTTGCTTGAAAAACTCAAGAGAGTTCATAAATGTTCACTGCCAGGGGAGAAATACATTTCACATCAACACCTAAACGTACACATCTGACATAGCTAAAGGTTCCCTGTAATAGGAAAAAAATAAGAATTTTCCATTCTTTGTCAGACATTTTCTGTTCAATCATTTTCTGCCTGTTTTTGCTAATACAGCTGAATCCACTGCCTCTAAACAGCTGTATATTGTAATAATTGCTTTGGTTGTTCCCATAACAATTCCATAGACCACGACAGTAAAGCCTGTGGTTTATTATATCACCAAATCCCTAAGGAAAATATCAAGCTGCACCCCAGCCATCCAGTTGAAAAATGTGTTACAAGAAACCTCCTTTCTGAATTATCTAAATAGTTGAACAACTTGTTAGTACAAAACCTAAGACATCTTCAAAACACTGTCAGATTAAAGAAATGTTTAGGGATTTATCAGCAAGGTGAAGTATTTCCATTGCTATTCTCAGGGCAAGGAGCAGATCACAGTCTGCAAAAGGTCCTGGCTGTATCAACCTAAATCAGCTGCTCCCTCTTCCAACATTTTTCAGGAAGACTTTGAGCTCTCAGGAGGTGTTGCGTTAACCTTGCTGGAAAATTGCACACCAGATTCAGCAGAGCTCTGAGACAGGCTCCTGATTTTACGTCAGCGGAACAGAGAAATATGTTTATATAAAAATATGTTTACGTTTTGGTTGAAACAAAACCTAAACCCTCTGGTTTCTTTCCCCAGACCTGTTGCTGCAGTTAGCTGAGAAGCAGCTTTACCTACGTTGTTCTCTTGGTGTCTTTTGCCCTGAGCTTCAAGAGATCATTTCTCAGGGAGAGGGAATTTCATTTTTGATTCTCCTGTTCATTTTTTATTTCAACTGAGAATACAAGGACAATATTGTTGCAGGTTGGTTTGGGGGATGACAGCTCCACCAGAAACTGCAAAACACATCAAATCCCTTTTTAGGTAATCCACCAAGCAGACAGAGAGTTGTAGATTTTTGTGCACTGTCTTGATATGTTGGAGATTTTTTTATTAAGACAAATAAAGGCAGTCGTGTGTGCTGAGCAATCCACAGCCCTTGAATGCTAGATCAAGGCTGCTGACATCAGATGGAGCAGGGCTGCTTTTGGTGGTCTGGCTTGGAACTGCTAAGAATTACCATGAGACTTTTCATATCAGCTAATAATAAAATATTTATGCCACTTTAAATAAAACCAGAAGACTCCTGAACCCTGCTTCAAATGTTAGTGCATTTAACTATTCAACTAGTTTTTCGGGGGGCTATTTTCTCATTAATCCACTTGACATAGTTTGTCACTCTTGTGTATACTCCAGGTTTGTTGACTCTGCCGCAGCCGTCTCCCCAGCTGATAATTCCGTAGAGGTAAGAGATGTCATTTTCCTCACAAGCCAGAGGTCCACCAGAATCTCCCTGCATCAAAAGTAAGCAAAGGTTATCTAATTTGATAGAAAGCAGTCAGAAGATCAGTTAGGGAAAATCCTAAAATAGGAATGTTTGCACATAAGATTTAAACAAAAAAACAAAAAAAAAAAAAAAGAAAAGAAATAAAAGCAGTTTACTGAAGTTTCATTATAGAAAGTGTTTTTAGTCACATTCAAATATAATGGTGGGTTTTTAAAATTACACATTAACAAAAGTATCAAAATATCAGATTTTTGTTTAAAAATATGAAATTTTTAGATTCAGACACCTACTGAAAAGCGTGGTTGATTTAGATAATTTTCAATGGAAGTGAACAAGCCTTTGAGGCTTGGCACAGTGTTGTAATATCAGCACTGCATGGAGGGGTTACATGGGTGCATTTGGAGAGTTTCTCAATGCAGTTTATTGCGAATTTAAGAGAACATGAGAGTTTTCAAAGAAAGGTGTTGCATACAGCCACACTTTGTGACTGTGGGATACTGTAATTTTATGTGGCATATGGGGTTTTGCAAGTGTTTGAATTTGCTACTGAGTATTTACCTTGTCATTAAGCCATAAACCAAAAAGCAGCCCAAACTACTCTACAGCAAGGTTTAATTTTGCACACTTCTACTTATTTTAAACCTTGAAAACATTCAGGACAGGGGTTATTATTATTATTATTATTGTTACTTGTAGATTGACTTTCTAGAGAAATTAAAATGTTAGCAATTAAAAATGTGACTTAGTAAATGGTACTGGTGAAAGCAGCCATCACTCTAGTTATTTGAGACCAAGGAGAATTTTTTTTTCCTATCTCAAAAGAAAAATTCCTTGAGAGCAAAATACATAGGAAAATTGTGTTGCCTTTATACTGAAGATTTCTGTGATACGTGAGGGACATCAGATGAAGTCTTGCTTGTTTGCATATTTTTCACAATTAGTCTAATTGACTGCAATTTTGGCATCAGTGCACTGATTAAATGAAAAAAGTTTCCAAGAAAATCTTTTAAAAATAATCAAGGAAAACACATTGTCTGTTTGAAGTTTCTTGGTCTTGGAATATTTTTATACTTAACAGGTGGTTTACAGGTTAATATCCTAAGTGTACATTAAGAAAACCCAGAGGTCAGCTACTTCTGTTGTTACTTTAAGAGGTCTACATTGTTTCTCCTCAGACCCCACTACAAGTCTGACAATAGGGAAAAATGAATTATTGATTCGCTAATAATGATTTCATGTCATGAGCACTGTTCTTCAGCAACATGTGTTGATTCAAAATCACTGTTTCTCAGACTTTGTAATTCTCTCCAGACCACTTGTCTTTGTGCAACTCCTTTCTCCATCCCTCCACTTTCTTTTCTCCTTTTCATTCCTGATTCCTGTTTTTCCAGGGCTGGGAGAGAGAATCAGCTGTAATGCTGTCTCTTGTATTTGCACTTCCTGGGAAAGGCAAGGGCAGGCAGGGTAGCTTTCACCTCTCTGGCTCACATGAACCCTTGCAGCCTGAGTCTCAGCCCTGGCCTTGAGCCACTGCTGGCTGCTGCCATTTCACTCTTGCCACCTTTCTCTGGATATGTTTATGACCTCTGTGGGGCTTCTAGCAGACAGTATACATGATATTCTTTCCTGCACTTACACTGCCAGCTATTAGCTAGGTGCTGCTTTTTCACGAATTTATGTTAATAGAGCAAAACCCTCCTCCTTCAAAATGAGCTGTAGATGAAATCTGAAGTTTTATGTAAGGAATAATCTGATCCTTCATTTTAAGAAGTCTCATCTATCACCACAACAATTCTGCATCCTTATTCAGAGCTGAGGTGTGACATAACTGAAAGTAGTAAGAGCATGAGGTCATTCCGTGAAAGACTGAGGTTACATAACACAGTTTCCAACTGACTGACATTCTACACCATTCAGTCACATCCACTATAGAAACCTCAGCTCCTTCCTCCAAGCCTCACCAGTGCTCCTCACCTCCTACCCAGGTGTCCTTATTTTCCCTCAGTCAAGAGGCAGCAGCTCTGGGATTTGTCCCCGCTCAGGTTCATGCTGGTTTTCCTGCTGGTACATCCCTGCCAGCTGGGCAGAAATCCATTGCCACCACCTGCAGGCTCGGCCAGGACTAGAGCAACACACCCTCCAGTGCACAGCCACTGCCTTATGTGAAGGTAGGAGGAATATAATACCCTGGAGCCCTTCTGTAGAGCTTAATTGACATTGAACATGATAAAAAATGAAGGTGGAAGCAGTCACATAAGGTTCTTTTCTTTAGAAACATTTCTTTTCTTTAGGAACACTATAAAATCAAAAGTAAGAATTGTAACACTGCAACATTTATGACCAAAATACATTTCTATCACCTGCCTAGAGATGACCCAGGATTACCTGACAAGCATCAGATTTGCTATCGAAGTAGCCAGCACAGAACATATTTTCTGTGAGTTCTGTTCCATAAATTTCAGGACTTCTGCACTTCTCCTCTGGAATAAGTGGAACCAGTGTTTCTTGCAGGACATCTGAATAACCAGATATATCTTTTAAAAAGTCCCAGAAAGGAAAAGAAAGTGATTTTTATAGAATGTCAAGAGCATAACAGGAAAACACAAGGCACAATACAACACATTTAATACATTTAACACATAAGAAACATATTTAACACCTCTCAGTAATATTCATGTTATGGACATTTTTAAAATAAGATCATTTTTATAGTGATCACTTTCTGATCCTCCAGTCAGACTGCATAAAATAACAGTATTGCAATGTCCAGCCATTAATCTATTTTGGCTTCTCTCATTTTCTAGAGACTCAGGAACAGTACCCCAACACTCCTGTCCTTACCTTTTTTCAGATAATAAATCACCCATTTTTCAAAGGTTCCATTACTTCTTTTTGTCTTTAGATTACATGTTTAGACTGGGATATTAGCTCATACTTTATCTGTCACCAAAATGTGGCAGCCAGCTCCTCAATCCTTCTTATCTATCTACATAGGTCTTTGCTATCTCAACATCAAAGCAGCATGGTCCAGCCTCATAATCCTGAAATTCCTCCTCTGAAAGGATGGGGTGATTTTTTCCACCTTTCTCAAGCTGGCTGTAAGCACTTCTTAGCCTCAAGTCTACCTGGCCTTCTCCTATCAACGTTTTCAAAGTTTCTTGATGGTGAAGTTAAAAATCTCTGTCTGGAGAAATCAGGGGAAGGATTCACTTTACTAAAATTCCAGGTGTTGGCACTCCAGCGAGCTGCTTTCTCCCCTCCCAGTCCACTGAGATCTAGCTAGCTCATAGCTCTTTCCATCCTGAAATTGGTGCAAACATTTGGTCAAAGGAACCACACCCCAAATTCCAAGGCCTGTAAAGGAAGTTCAGGATGACTATTTCAGATGTAAATGTTGTAAACTCCAACAACAAAGGTAGGTAAAAAGAATCCCACCAGAAGTCCCTTGCAAAACATTCTACCAAATTCTCAGATGCTGTTATAACGTATGCCTGAGTGTTATGTTTTATTATCATCATTTTTTTCTACAAACACCACCTCTTGTTTTACTCACTCTCATGCTTGTGTCCCCATCCAGAAATCTGACATTTCCATTGGTCAGGGAAAACAGTGTTACTTTCTGGCAGGCAGATGGGCTGAACAAACTGGGACTTGACAGCACAACGTTGGCCATTCTTCTTCAGCTTAATCAAAGCTGCAGAACAGAAAATACACGAGGAAGAAGGTAACTGTTCCCTTTCTTTAATGGGATTGGCAGTAATGGGTCTCAGATACAAATTTAATTATCCCCTAAGCCTCTCTTAATTAAGATATTTCAATCAAAGACAGACAGACTCATCTCAACAGCACCTGATTTCACAGCAAATTGAAAGGCTGAAACATTCAGCTACTCCCCTTGTGGGAATATTTATTTTATGCTATGCTCACTGAGCAGATTTTGCTTCACTGCCTCTGTAGAGAAGGGGGAAGATAGAAAATACATGTGTCTCCTCCCACCTTATAGTTAAATAACAGTGACATATCCCCAACTTTCAGCTGAAATAAGTGGGATGTGCAAATACTCACTGCTTCTGAAAGCCTGGCCACTGGCCTAATTCCAATTCCATTTAAAAAATTAATTACTCCAAGAGCTGGTGTATTTTGTGTCCTGCTATCACTGAGTTCAGCGAAATTCAAGATCTTTAAATTAAGGAATAAAACCTTGGGACATTTCAAAACCAAGCTTCTTGAAGCTACAAAATATTACATAACCTACACAATCTTTACTAACCAGTCATGGGGTTGAAAACAGTGTAAATACATAGCAGCAAAGGGGGCTTTGTACTGGGTGGAACAAGGGCAGCATGTTGGTTTGGCCACACCACTCAAAGAAAACAGAGCTGAGGTAATGTGGACACACCTATTAAACCTTCTCATCAGGCCTTTTGGAAGCTCAAAGTTTTGTGCTCACAGCTGTGTGGAAAGCAAGTGACCTCACTGGATAGTCTTAGTTCTCTACCAGCTACAGTTTTCAGCCTTAGTGGAACACAGAAGCAGTATCTCACAGCCTGAGAAGCCCACACAAACCTTGCTCCCACACTTCCTCACCTTGCTCCTCTTCCCCACTAGCTCTGCCTGCTTCTGAATCCCTCAAATTTCCTAGCAAACACTCATGTGATAGTTGTTTCCTTTAGAAAAGTATTTTCACCAGGACAAAACTCTTCTGTTGTATCAGTAGAAATTGCTGACTGGACAGAACAAGCACATGCATCTTCCCCCCGCAACACAGTTTCTGCTTTCTCGTTTATTTTTGCAATTGGGCTTGTCTTAGGCACTCCATGTCCAGCTCTCCCTAGATTTGGACATAGCACACTGGTGAGGCATGCCTACCTACTTTCAGAGTAATTAAAAAAGCTATGAGATCTCAAAGCATCATGGGTGGTTTTCACCAGGATATTTCAGAGCAGAGAAATGTCTCAAATCCAGTTTGTCTTCTCGTACGCTGTCACAGAGCTCCCACCAACACAGAACTTGAATGCTTTTTGCTATATAGTAGAAAATACTCACCATCTGTGAGCCAAAAAAAAGCCAGTACACGCCTGACCTAAAATATTCCCGATGTCAGGCTATTAAACAGTCTCACAAAGTGCTCACACAGCTTGATGCCCTGGGGTGACGTGACAACTTTCACAAGAGCAGATCAGAAAATAAGTAAGTTGCTGCTCCATTGTCATTCTGACTAATATTATAAGGTCAATCAGAAGGGCATTTAACTTCTGACTGATAAGACAGCTGATTTTAAATCTATCTCCGTGTAAAAAATGATTCTTAGTACCACAGGTTTTCAGAGCAGATGGGGTTATTACATTCATCTAGTCAGATCCTTTATACAATGCAGACAATAGAATTTTACCAAGTAATTCCTGCATCAAGCCTACAGCTTCTGGTTCAGTTGAAAAAATGCCTAATCTCACAAAGACTTGAAATGATGATGAATCTGCCACACATCTAGGTAAATTGCTCCAAAGGCTAATTATCATAATTATTTAAAATTTGCAATTTATTTTTCATCTGAATTTGTCTAGCCTTCAGATGCTGTTATAACTCTGATAGAACTAAGAACCCTCTGCATTCAAAAGCCTCTCCTAGTAGCTATGATTTTCCCACTCTAAAGGCAGTTTCTAACAGACCATCTAAACTTGAAACTAGGTCGAGTAAATGGAAAATAAAACTGTCTGAAGAAAGATACTCACCAATATCATGTTCAGTGGGATTGAACACGGAATACTGAGGATGCAAGATGTATTTCTCTATTTCAAATGTCTGTGTTACATCAGTTGTTTTATTAAATATTTGTTGACCCAGAACTACGCGAATGGTAGATTTTAGTGGACTGTAATACAAAAGAGAGACAAGCAGTTCTGTGATTAGCAGGACAAATGCAGCTGATTTTCCACTGGCTGGGTATCCTATGAACCATTATAACCTCAGCCTCCCACCATGTCCATTGTTTACCCTCTCATAATGCCTTTACCTGTTTCTCAGGCTTCCTGCCCACAGAGGGCAAGGAAGAAGAGGTTACAGTGAGACCCAGGCTCTGTGGGTCCTGATTAGCCTAATTAAAGGCTGCTGCTTCTGGAAAGAAGGAAAAGGCCAGCACAGGCACTGCTGCCCAGCTGCTGCTTGGCTAACAAGCATCTTTGGGGAGTGTAAACACTTCTAGAAACTTGACTGAGTCAACTTAAACTCGGCTTTGCCAATGATTACCAAAACTGCTCAGAAAGAAAGGAGAGATCAAAAGATGAGTCAGTGGTGGATATCTCGTTTCTCCAGGAAAACAGTCTCCTGAGAAAAATTACGGGCATGGGTCAAGATTTAAAGGTGCTGGCACATTGACAATTTAGGAACATCTGGGAAGCTTCCACCGAAAAGATAGTGCCAGTTCTGAGATTTGCTTATCTATGTTAAATCTGTTGTCCAGAATCAAAAGCAACCTGGTGAAGTCCCAAAAGCACATGGATTTAATGGGAAACTTCACAGCCAGAGGAAAACACAGTATTTGCAATTCACACCATCTTTTCCAACTATCAGTTTTTAACTTTAAGAAGACCACAGTCCTCTGATATCCAGTGTCCTAGGAAAGAAAACTACTAAGAACAAGTACAGCAACTGGGAATTAAGGGACATTTGGGAATAATCAGGAAGTGTTTAGGAAAGGCAATATATTCTCTAGCTTTGAAAGCAACAGAATTCACATTTCACTCTTGTTCTAAAACCAATTCAAACTGCATAAGTCTACAATGAATTAAGTTAGCAAGCTTCTTCAACGTTGGATCACTCCTGTGTTTTGTTACCCAGTGCAGGAGAAGAAAATATCTGGTGTCACACATCATGCACAGACACAGAGTGGTTTGAATCATTGCAGTTTCATTTCTGTGCCCATCATGTATGAAAGCACCAAAGAACCTCCCCCAGAACTACTGTACTGAGTGCACAGCAATGACCAGCAGCCATGGACTCAGAGGAAAGAGATTCTGGGCAATTGCAATGCAAAGAGACAGCAGCAACCCTGCTACAAGAACTATGCTTAAGGTTAACAAAGGAAAGGACAAAGTGTATTCTGTATTACCAAAATACAAGAAGACAATAAAATGTTCTTTGATCAATATGTAAGGCCATGATTTTCTCAGTATTTTTGCAGCAGTAAATCAACCTCCTTGAAAATCAAATTTTGGGCCTGTAACACAGTGGAAGTTCACTTTCTGGAACAGTATTTAGAATAATTTTAGAAGCACTGAGTGGTTCTACTAGGACTTACAGATGGTTCATTCAGGAAAAGAAATAAAACAGGAGGGGTTACAGAAAAGAAAAAAGAAATAATTGAGCTGCACAGGTATCTATTGTCGCCTAGTGGAAACCAGTTGGAATTGTGACTACCAGAGGTACTAAACAAACAGAAGAGCACAAATTACAATGCCGTAATTATGGAAAATCTGTACGTACCAAACGACCAGCTGGAAGTGGGTGGAAATGTCCTGAACAGCTGCCAAAGTTAGTAGCTATTTCACAACATTTGAAAAACAAATGCATTGTGGCTTGAGCTCCAAATGCTTCAGTACAGCATTCACAGTGGTATTATTAGCTCTACAAGCTATCAGTGTCTATATTCTGGCAAAAGGTTTTCTGTTTCTCTTGGCTTCTTTACTATGCAAAGGAACAATGGGTATCAAATGATGTAATATTTTTCCCTTTAATGTGATCAAACTGAAATCAGGGAAAGTGTTGACCGTTTGTAGAAAATTAAGTACTTAGAATAAAGTAAGAGCATCCTATAATCAATATTTTCTCCAGTGTCCCACAGGAGAAAAAAAATCTCTCAAGAAAACAAGCTTCAGAAGTTTGACAGTTTAGTTCTTCCATGTGGCTTTTTGTAAAGCTCAGCCCACTCTATTTGTGTCAACCAACAGCAATTTATTGTCTCCAATAAATCATTGCTTGGCTGTCTCAGCCTGTCTGAACAAAACACAGCAGTGAGCATAGTCATCTCTGTTATATCTCAAAACAGGCATAAACATTCAGAAAGGTAACCAAGAAGAAGTTAAATACTTCTCTTCCCTTGCAGGTTCTTGCAGATGCAATGCCCCATTCTATGTGCTGCTTCACCCTACCTTATTCCTTTAGTCAGGGTGTTTAGATTCTTTGAGACTCCTTAAGGAACAAGATAAGGGCTTATGAGATTATAGTAGTCCAAGCCATTTTTTAGATCATGAAGAGTATTCGAATTGCCAGAAGTTCCTTTTGACACATTGGTCTTTTATAATCTCATCTTCTTTCTTGTCTCAGTTCAGATTTGTTGTGAAGACTCACTGTCACACTAAGGGGTGAGCTTACCTGTTAGCAAAGCAGTGTGCTGCTGACACAACCCAGCAGGTCTGAACCAGGCTTCCACCACAGAAACTCTCTCCAATATATATAGCTGCTGTCCAGGGGTGAGATCCAGGCAGAGATGAAGATCCCCCAACAATCCTAGGTCTCACAAAACTTCTTTTTTTATGTCTTCTACCACATGGTCTTTTGGTGCTTGCAGAACTATCTACTTTGTCTGGAACTGGTGGCCTCCTTTCCCTGCTTGCTGAGATAAAAAGGGATATGGCTTCAGACTACCAGATTCTTTATGTTTTGGAATTAAACACCATGTCTCATACATCTTCAGGATGTAGACCTCTTATTGCTCACAGAGACCCACTCCCTTTTCTGGGCCTGTAATTCCCAGGGTGATGACAATTTTTACCAAAGCATCAGTCATTTCTGGCACCTTTCATGTTCTAGCAGAAAATCTGGGGATATGGGGATGGTTGTGACCAAAACAGTAGTATGACACTGCTGCTATTTCAGGACAAGAATCACAGATTGTATCACAACTCCAAAAAATGCAAAAGAAGCCTGTTGTTTACTGGAAACAGTAAAATATTCAACACTTCTGGGAACAGTAGAACATTCAAAATTACACAGTGAAACCTTGCTGTAGTATCAATAAATCTTCATTCATTCATACCATGGATTTTAAGAAAGCCTTTACATACCACAAGCTGGAATGTCACAATACGCCCAAGACAAACTGTTGTCCTTCATGATGTAACACCAGGGCTTATCATCATCATCTGGATTTCTGGTTAATTCAGGGGAAGAGGGAATTACAAGCATTAACCACAGTGTTGTTCCAAGCTTCTGAAAGGTTTTCTGCTTTTTCCTCTTGCATCATGCAGAGCACTGACAGGGCTCTCAGATTTTGAGCCATCTGGCAAAGTACTCATCTACAAGGGTGAGCAGATTTTCAATATAATTGTTCATCTTAAAACTAACCAAGACTAAGGTTCGCTAGGACCTGAAATACAGACACAATTGAACACCTGTAAAACTTGCCTACAAGTATTTGGATGCATGAGCACATTCACAGCGTTTAACTACAGCCCACACTGAAGTGCTTTCACAGGTATCAGCTCAGCTATTTTCAGAACTAAATCCCATGGGAGAGATTCCTGTTTTAGGTTATTTTTTAGGCAAGGAGATTCCAACACAGGTAAAATCATAGAAAATCCATAACAAGAATAGCTAGCAAAAAATGAATTTGCAAATCCCAGGTTCACATTCCCTGGAGAGTCTGAGGAATTGAAAGACTATTTCAAGAAAATATTGTATTCCTCAAAAAGGTTGGGAAAAAAAAAAGGAGTAATGGAAACCATTTCGCCCTTCATTACCGTGGTGTTAAACACATTTTGGTTTGATTCCATTAGGGTTTCTCTGTGGTATCTTTATCAGTGCACTATAAGTAACCAGAAATCTGCCCAGTTTACACCTCCAAGAATATAGGGAGACTTTATTAGACCAAGAAGAATAGATAAGGTAGTTCAGAGTTCCAGATAAGCAGTAATTCTAATTTCAGTTGGATTTATCACAAGCACTGTTATTGTGAGGTTCTTTGATTATTTTTTTCTTTTTCAATCTGATTGCTCTTCAGAAAAAGATTAGAGCACTTTCAAATTTTCAGAACTGAAGAAGCAACACAGGTTGAGTCATCTTCCGCCAACAATGTTTCTAAATTAGACTATTTGAAGAAGAAGAAGATATCTGCAGGATTATATAGTACAGCAGAGATATCCCCAGAAATTGTAACAAGCTGACAAAAAAGTGAAAAGCTTTTTTCTCAGCTCTACAGAACATGAACACATCAGCTCCTACACCATTTTGTTCTCTGCATTTCAAATCTGAAAGTGAACATTGGGCATAAATAATGCAAATCAAAGGGCTCAAGTTTCATCACAGCACAAAATATGTGCCAGATAAATTGCCACACTGTGGTGGGACACCATAAATCCAATACTGAAGTGTTTGCATGAGGAGCAAGCCCTGGAAATCAAGGTTAGAGGGTTTAAAGGAGGGGGTAGCAATTGTTTATTGTTAGTTGTTGTTAGATAGGGAAGGGCTACTTTCAGCATGCATGCATGCTTTTTATCACCAAACAAATTAGGAAGTGCAGTACATTCTGATTTTCCTGAACTGCTGGTCTAAGTTCCACTAAAAAGAAAAAACAAACCACACACACAAAAATAAGCAATTAAGCAAACAAACAAAATCTTCAATCAAGCAATCAAGCATCAAACAATAATTTATGGAGAATCATCTACAGTTTGGCAGGTTTAGCATTTGCTCATCTCCAGGATGAGAAATATTCTGTCTAAATAAAAACATTTCCTTTATTTGTGGATATCCATTGAGCTCATGGGTACCTCAGAAATAGGGGGGAGAACATAAGGTGACTGAGGAGAAGCACAAACCTACATAGCACAAGCTATTTTCATTATAGCTTAACAGAAAACTTCAGCAGAAATGTAGTTTATCACTATATGGTACAATCAAAATTGAAACACTGGGAAATCTTTGGCAATAGTTTTCCTTTGTAAGAAATCAAAAAATTTGACATCCCATTTCACCTTATTTAAATATAGTGCTTTGATTTTTCATTTTCAAATAACTTTTCTCTTTTGAAAATATTTCTTTATGGTATATCTTTCACAAGAAAAGAATAAAAAATTAAATTTAGCCATTTCAATTTGCTAGTGTATTGATTTCTCCTTTTGGATAAGCATTAATGTCAAAAGTTTTGCATTATGGTCTCATTTGGGAAAAAACTCATTACCCAGGGGAAAAGAAAAAGACCTGGAATTTCCAACATTATTTTGTGTCTGAGCTTCTCTCTGCAGACCCAGATATTGATTGAGCCTATCTACCAGATCTTGTCTTCTGTAAAATCACTCTTGTCAGGCTGACTGATTACTAAGATCAGTCTAGCTTTTCTGAGACAGGGGTAACCCCTGCTTTGAGATCCCTGGCCCTCCTCATTTTCACAGCACATCCATCTCTTGATGTACAAATGCAGGGCAAACAAGAACTTTCCTCACCTGCAGTAAGGGAAGGGCCCCAGGCCAAGCTGCACTGCTTTCCCAATGCTGTCAACATGAAGCTCTTGGTAAAGCAGGTCTGAATTCCAAGGCAAGCAGCTGTGTCCAGAAATGGTTGTCTTGGCTGTCCCTCTGTAATCTGTGCCATTGCCAAGGTAGCACCGTTGGCTCGGGACTGGCAGAGGAAGAGACTGGTCAGAAATCAATGCTAACTGCATGTTAAATACTCACTTCACAGCTGAGGTTTGAAATGAGAGCCAGAGCCCAACTCTGTAGTGTTTTTCACCTTGAACAGGACCTGAATGCACCAATCAAGAATTTTTTAATAAAGAAAAAAGGAACCCAAGAAGTTAAAACCTCTGCTTAAAATTAGTAGTAAGTTAACCTCATTTTACACAGGAGCAAGTAACTAATCAAGAGACTGAATAGCAGAAAATTAGACCTAAAATCTGTACTGTGTATGGAAGATTTCAGTCAGCAATCTGCAGCAAAGTCAGCAATATGGCTGGGATTCCTTTGGTCTAATTTTAGACACAACTGAGCTCATCTCTGGAAGCTCCCTTTTTAGTTAATTAAGAGAAACAGAGATTTCTAGTGCCATACCAATCCAGCCTGTTTGAGGTAACTTTTTTAAGATGAGGTAGACCCCATAGACTCCTGTCCACATTGAATGAATCTCCATTGAAAATACAGGGTGCTTAAGGCAACCAGCTCAAACAGAGACATAGTACTGAAAATAATCCTGCTCTGCAAGTGCTTCAAGGGCCTGATTTTTGAAAATACTTCTTTTAATGGCCTCATATGTACCCATATATATATACACACACTATACTCACATATATTATGAATATGTAGCTAAATGTTGCAGATACATCAATTTTTCAAACTTCTAACTAGTAGGTTGAATTTTCTTATTCAAAACCCACGTCTTTGTCACCTGCATAAGGGCTATTTCTTCAGCTGGGTCTGACACATACATATTCTATGACCTGTATACTCAGCTGCCAAGATCTATCAACAGCACATACCAGCATTATGGCTGAAAAACATATGGGGATGCATTTGTATACAAATAGCTACACTGAGCAGAAAGCCTACACCTCAAAACACAGCTAAGAGTATCCTAAAGGAAACACAAAACCATCTAATGCACAAAAAGGATTAATTGTGACCGAGCCTCAGAGGGTTTCTTGCCCCAGCCATGTCAATGTGACATGTCCTTGACATGTCACAAGACTGGTGGAATCTTCTTCTAAACTTATAGACATACTTAAATATATAACATCATTGACCAACTGTTGAAAAACACTCTCTGAGGATGATCCATCACACCACACAGCGCAGACAGCTATTGCCAAAGACCTGTTTATTTTGACACAATAAGGTGACACATTAACCAGGGCACATAACCAGGACTGAAATAATGAACCACAGTACTGCACTGCTGCTGTTAATTACCCTGCCAAGTCATCAGTGTAGTGACAGACCTCAAAACCACAAGCCATTTGGGAGATGAAGGTCAAGAAGTTTGGTGGAAGAACATTAGTTAGTATACAAACTCTTAGCTAAATCCACTTTCTAGATTGGCCTGGCAGACACTTCTGGCATGCTGAGATCACATTTTCTCCCACCCACAACCTGAATCAAATTCCCTTTATTCAATGACTATAAAAATAACATTAAATCAAACTCATATTTTAAAAACCCTAATGTAGGACCTCACAGAAAATAACTTGTCTATCATTTGTATTGTTAGCAAGAGTAACCATGTCTTGGCAAACCTGCCACTTATTTTTCAAGCAAGTTGCAAGTTACACTGCTTTGTTTGCCTGAAACAGTGTCATGAAAATACCCCAATCATGCTGGATGCTAAGTTTCTTCATTTATGCAGGGAAGTGCCAGGTGCTGTGTTTACTTGTGCTGTATTTATTGCATTCAGAAACAATTTAGAGTGATTACTTTTATGAGAATGAAACACTGGATTGTATTTCAGTACAGACCCAGGGCCATATTCTGCAATACCAGTGGTTTGGATGTCTTGCAGATGGTGTTTACAATTTGTGCTTATCCTTGTCAGGCTTAAAATCCAACATATCTCTGTTTCATCAGGCCTGCCAGTCATTGCTAAAGCTGCCAGCATATTTTAACTGGAAGAGTTTGGCCTCTTTCTATATCATCCCTCACATTCTCCTTCTGTAGCTAAGAAGTTTAGATTACATCTTGCACTTGTTGAGGGGAACAGTAATATCTCTTAAGAACTTTTTTGTTTCTTTTTTTTTTTTATGAAGAGTATTTTGGAAACAGGCATAACTTGAGTTAATTTGCTATCCTGTGGAAAGGCTTCTGAGGTGAAACATTAACATTCATTCATAGCTTTCCATTGGTCTGTGCTCCACTCCAGAAACCTTTACCTGACTGGTTGGCAGCAGCACCATGGTATCCAGTAAGGCCATGAGAAGTATCTGCAATGCTTGATACATTTTATCACCTATAATTCAGGAAAAACAGTTTTAAAAAATATATCTGCAATTATTGCAGTCATATAGATCTTTTGCCTCTAAATCTCTTTTTTTTTTGAACTGTTACAGCACTGAAAAACTTTTTCCCTTTTTGTCAGAAAAAAGTGTGTAGGTGGTCTGCTTTCAGCAGTTCTTAATGGATTGCTCTGACTGGGAACTGTTCAGTCCCAAATCCATATAGCTTCCAGAATGTCTCATAACTCTGAAACATATTTATTTTCTCATGTGGAAGAAAGTCATGGAGGATGTAATATGTCTTTTCTTGTTCATTCACTTCCCTGTACTACCACCAATCACTGCTAAGAGTAGAAATAGCCAAAACTTTCAGAGTATGAAAGTTTTGATGCAAATGCAGATTCAACTTACTCTGCAGCCTTATGCCACTATCACCCCTGCTTGCTTCTTTTCAAAAGAAAAAAGTTATTAAAATTTAAAATTATAAATAATTTCTTGTTGTATTTTATTTTTTAAATCCAAGGTATTTCAGTAGATCATGTAAAACATTACACATGTGTTAAGATTTTGTATTTTATAAGCAAGTGACAGCACATCTCTGCCTTTTCCAATAAAACAGTTTTGGGTCTTAAATTAACAGCAACCTGAAATAGCAGTTATCCAACCAGTTCTAATTGCTAACTTTCTGAAAGCATTTCACAAGACTTTTTGTCTCCAGATCTTGTTTCAAGTCCTGTAGTTACATTTTTAGGAGTTTCTTTTGAAACTCTCTGCAGAAAACAATGAATCTTTCACATTTTCTTTTCCCCAAAACACCTCACCATCAATTTTCCTGATGTTTTTGAGCTTGGAATGTATTTTTTTTCCAGATACACATAAGCTGTTTCATTGTATTTATAAAAATATGTTTTTCCACCAATGGATGGCTTAAAGTAACCCTTTCATTCAGCAATGATTTGATTTATCCCTGACCAACGTGTAATACTTTTATGAAATAGAATGTTAGAGTAATTTTTTGTACTGCTCTGTATAAGCTGATGGCAGGAACAGAGAGGGGGGAAGAGGAAAAGAACATATCCAACCTAAACCTCCCCTGACTCAGCTTCATGCTGTTTCCTCGAGATGAACAGCAATGAACAATGATGTTTTATGCCTCTGCATTAATTTGTTGCTTACATGGCCTCAGCATTACAGGATGTGTTGCCCTTCAAGCCATCCTTTACAAGGGTATAGGACAAATTTCCTTTCTACATGAGTTCAGACTCATGGGCTGCCTGCAGCAGGGTTTGTCTTTTCTTCATTGAGCCAGAAGTTCCCTGACCTCCCTTCCTGATGCCCTCAGAGATGAAAGGTGTGAAATCCTTTGATTTCAGGGAACTGCACTTCCCCTGCTGCACAGGCAGCCAACCACTACTCCAGGCTGGCAGTAAATGTGTGAGAGAAAGGAGTCTCTGGTATTCATGGAGACTGCTCTTCCAGGCATCTCATTCCATCAAATTATGCACTGAAACACAGCACACACACCCTGCCAGGTGTTCTGAGAGCAATAAGGCAAATATTTCTGTGCTAAATGAAACAAACACCATGAAGAGAGCTTTGAGAGACATCCATGTGAACCTAGTACTGCTTCCAAAGGAAGATTTGACTTACCTCCCAGTGTGTCCCTATGCCACTGAAAATCTCTGTAAATATCTAAGGAGCAGACTCCACTGAAGAAACCAGTTGCCATTTTTTTCACTCATTAATGATGAGAATGTGAAGTCTGATGACATGAGGCAGAGGATTGCATGGCAGCAGCACCAGGACTGGACTGTTCCTGGCTTGAAGCAAATTGCTTCACATTTTCCTGCCTGTCTGTGAATGTGAGGAGTAACAGCACCCACTGTGGCTTTCAGAGTTTAAAAATAAATTAACACATACCACAAATTAAATATAAGGGGGCCTATGTATCTATATTTCAATATAATTCAATCATACTGTTATAATATTTACCTATGTTTCAATATTTCTGTTTGGGGTCATGAACAGCAGATTGCACATATGTATAACAAATAACTGATTCAAATAATTGTGCCACTTTCTAGTTTGTTGAATAGCAGTAAAACCTCTGGACTGACAGCACCTAACACTGGAATGAATGCCCACTGAAACTGCAGCCTGATTGTGACACAACCAATCTGTCTGAGCTAAAAGCTAGGCAGAAAGGTAGAAAAATTGATATCTTTTTGTAATCAATAAACCTAGCAGAAAATTAACATGTAAAACAAGGATGGATTTAAGACTGTGGGGAAAAAAAAAGTGATTTGCATGCACAAAAATTCTTAAAGTTGCATCCTGGCATAAGGATGGCACACTGCATTTACTGAAACTAGACTTATTTTTTAATACGTTTCTTCTTTAAAGTGTCTTTGTACCTTCATACTTGCCAATGCTTAGATCATCTGAAGTAAAATTGAAGAGATTTATATCTGTTATAAAAGCTAGTGTACAAAGCTACCTTCTGAATAAATTGAATTCTTTAATATAAAAGTTTAAATCCAGAAACCTATAAACTCTGCCAGTACTTTCTTAGAAAAGTAATATCCTAGATAAGAGGAAGGAGTGGCTCTTTTTCCATTTCATTTTTCTATTTATTATCTTCAATTCTAGTACAATAGTTACGATTTACAGAGTCATAAATGCAATCCAATAGGTAGGTATATAAAGCTAATAGGAGCAATATATTTAGGAAAAAGGCTGTCAAGAGCTAGGGGAAAGAAATTCTGGCAACAAAAGCCAATATCAGGGCTGTATTATTTTGAGAGTTACACAGACTGCCATACAGGATTTTCAAGAATATCTGAGTGCCTAATTCATAGTGAAAGCTTTCATTCTTTTGAATATACCTGTAGGTCCTGATGTGCTTAGAGTATGAGCCAAAATAACCCTCTGGGCAGGAAAAGGAACAGACTGTGTAGCAGTTAATGATGGTCAGCAGAGGAGCAGCTGCTCTGTAGAGAGACTAATGAAAGGTAGGGGTCTCTTGAGCCCCCAAAGCATCCAGAGTGGGCTGAGAGGAGAAAGCAGGAGATGGGAGAAACAAACAATACAGTAATCCAAGATGAGCTGCATCTCATCTTCCACATCTTCCCTTCAGCCACCTTCCTGACAATTACACAGGGCAACAGATTGCATGGATTAAGAGATGTCAGTCCCCTTGCACTTCAAGAGAAGATGTGCCCTCTGTAACCTAATGAACTGAAACCACTGTCATGTCTCAAATAAATCAAAAATAGGATTAAAAACACCCTAATGGCTTTCAATTAACCAGCACCCAGTAACACTGCTGCCAAGTCAGGCACTCTCACAAGACTAAGGACTGAGCAGCTGCTTCATATTAGCAGCTGCTAATATTAATCATATTAGTTTATACTAGGATTACAACAAAGACTTGTCATCTTAAAAGGCAACGCTGTAGGAATACAGAGCAAAACACAGAAAGCTTAGTGCCCACCAGCATCTGGAAAATGCACATCTATGTAAAAAGAAAGAAGTCCTCTGTGGATCTTGAACCTACTCCTATCTCCGACTGGAGAAATTTTTTCCTCTTCTTTGGTATCTGCCTTATCTCTCAGTCCTTACAGAGGTAGTCCTTGCTAGCTCTCCTCTCTAGCACACATTTGCCAAGGTGTCAAACATAAATTACTAATCCATGACTTCCATGCAAACAGTACTTCCTTCTTTATTTTCTTCTCTAAATTAGCCAAAAGCTTTATTATGGTCCTAAAATTACAAAGAAGGCTGGGAGATAAGAAGATTCTGTCTATCATTGCTTCACATCTGCCACCTCATAAATGACATGGAATGGTTGTTTTGCAAAGCCACAGCTGTCTCTGGTCTCCTGTTCACCATCCCCTAGAGTGGCACTGTCTCAGTGCAATGAATCACAGGTGGGGACTTAGTGGACAATGCCATGCTTACCCATTTCTTCATCTTCCAATGCCTCCTACCACTGATCATTGCAGGCAATGGTCTACTGGGCATAGTTTTTATCCATGTAACTCCAGCATTGTAGAATTTTCTTTTAATAGTTCAAAATCTGATGAAAATCCAACCCACCATTACTATTTCTGCAGTGGTGCTCTAGGCTTTCTCTTCATTATCCTTGCATTATTAACCCATGCCTTCCCCTCATTCAAATTCCATGGTGACCTCTAAAACTTGTCATGTGCAAATAACATAATCACCTCTCCAAGCCACATTAATATATAACATACATAATGTTGCTTTTTTATCTGTTGTTCCATCTATTTTTCCACAACTGTGGAGAAATATTGACTTTATTATTTTCACTTTACTCTTTTCACTACGAAGCCCAGTGTTTCAGACATGCAAGCAACAAGCATTTTCTCAGCCCTACTTAGAAATCCTTTTCAAGTCTTACAGACCAACTTGTCCAAGTTCAGTGGGGGACTGACTGACCAGTTAAATGCCCATTTATCATTGTCAGCCAAGTGACCTTGTTATTATACTTCACCCTCTTTCCCCCTGCGTTTCTAGAAAGTAAAAAATTAAACACTAATACAAAAGCATTCTACTATAGGGTAAATATAAATCAGAAAGTTAAAATTCATTATCTTCTGTCTTCTTCAAAAAAAATATTTAAAACTTTTCCTTCCAACCTCCAGAGCTGAATTTCCTTTACTAAATAAGCTTTTTTAGTAGAAAACTGCCAACACTATTTCAGTAAAAGAACTACTAAAAAGGTGGGTTTGCTGTCATTTCTGCTAATTCTATTACCTCAGACTCCTCCAGTTTAACCCCCAAAGATGTGGCCAAGAAGGATTTTTTCCTGTATGTCATTATATATTCAGCTATTCTATCATCTTCCTTTTCTGAAAATCCTCAGCCTACTTCTGACATACACCACATCTCCTTACATAACCAAAAGCCTTCCACAATTAGCATTCCAACTCATGCTTTCTTTAAAGATATGGTACCCCTCTAATTCCATTATCTATAGCCTAATGAGGTAAATACCCCAAACACTACAAAGCAGAGTTTTCAAAAATACCTTCACCAACTTCACATTTCATCATGACCAAAGTATTATCAAAACCATTATGGCTACCTAAGCCTTAATCCAAAGAAAACTCAAAATGTTTAATCCTCTGTGCAGTGCTCCCAATGCACTCAAACCTAGTGCAACCCACAACCGCAGTGAGCAAATGCTTCAGGAAAAGACTTGGTGACTAAGTAAGTAACAGAATAAATATACCCCACTAACATAGCAGAATATAAATAAAGAATAAATAAGAATAAATCAAGAATAAGTTTAAAATACAAATAAGTACCTCAAATTTACTAACAACTGACATCCAACCAACACTAACAAAGCTGTGGTAATAAAAAGGAAGTGCTTTTACATGGAAATCTGGCAAAATATATATTCATTTCCATTCACATTCCATTCAACTAAAGCAAATAATGTGACTGCAATGGTAGGGTTTCAACCACAGAAACCTAAAGGCACTAACCCCCTGAAAAAAAATTCTACATTGCCTTCCTTTACCCTTTAACCCTCTTTAACTTCTCAATAAATGCAAATTATAGTGAATTATCTGTCTTCTGGCCAGATAACTCCTCCTTTGTCTTTAGCTGTGTATCCCTTTGTGTTCATCCAACATCTCCACCATGACTCCTATCTGTTCAAAGAAACATAAAATGTCAAAGTAATTTTACAATTACATATTTATAACTGTTTGTCATCAGTTATCACCTCCAGTGAAGCTAAATATTTACGAAGTTAATTATCTACCAAATAAATTGGCTCTCCATTCTCTATGCCAATCTGGGCTAGAGATAAACTATTCCACTCACATCTTTCTCAGGTTTCACTTCTTGCCCACATTTACCACAACTAAAGTGGCTGGATTTGGGCCCTTTTGATAACTTTCTGTGTTCAGTGAGACAACCATAGCTACTCCTGATTGGAAAATTGATTCTGAATCTTCACCTAGAGCCTGGATTCAGAGCTGTCCCAGCAAGAGCTGTTTCCAAAGAGAATGCAGCTACTCTTTAAGCACAAAATCCTTATTTCTGAAAATAGGTGCATATTTAAGGGAAATTATTATGAATTGAACTTAATTAAACATGGGTCCTTGAACAATTTTAAACAGCATCTCTTTGGAGAGAGATTTGTTGGTGATGCATCTAATTTCCTTCAAAATTAAACTTCGCTGAAATCCTATGCATATAAACTGTCTCAGAACACTTTTTTAAATGGCAGTTCTTTCTTTAGTACTGAAAGTATCTTCTTTAAGAAGAAAATAATGTATTACCACAAAGAATAGAAATCTATATTAAAAACTGTCTTTTGTATATCAATCTCCTTTGTTATGGATATCTCCTCTGTTACTTTTATAATCTCTCTTTTTTTTTTTTTTTAAGTCAGCTCATAATTTTCCAGTAGCTATATGGTCATTTATGATAATGACCTAGAAATACATATACACATACACATATATACACACATACATGTATAATAATTGTTTGCAAGAGAATTTTAAGATCAAAGATGAGTTTTGAGTACTGACAGGGACACTGTAGTCCAAAAAGTAATGGACAGATAAATAGGTATCTTTAAAATCATAAAAGTTATTATTATTCTGTTACTCACTGTTCAAAGGGGAAGAATAAAATTACCAGGCAGTAGGTTTTTTGTTAACAATAGAAAATACTTCTTTTCATCACACCTATTTATATTCTGGGACTTCTTGACATGGAATGCTGTGAAAGGGAAAAGCATAAAGGAGTACTAAAGAGTTTAGACAAATTCATGGAAAACAGGTAAAGGTCTGAGAGGTATGATGGTCCAAGCATCTGCTAAGTAAGTCCTGAACCAAGAGAAGTGTTTTCAGTACTTTCAAAATCTGCTGGTTTTGCTCCTCAGTCTACTGTACTAATGCTTGAGGCACAGCAGTACTTACGTTTGTGATCTGATGGATGAAGGATGGTACCTCATTTATTAATATTTGTTGAGTATAATGTTAAGATAAATTTGCTGGTTTTCCATTAGACACATATGAAGGCTGGTTATTCTTTGTGTAAGTCAAGGGCAGAGGATACCTCAAACACATTACAGAGACTTCCTGTTTATTAAATTGATTGATTTCTGATTTAAAAAAAAAGGAAATATAAGAAGACAGTTTTGAATGACACCTTGGCTTTAAGGTTGCCTCTTTAACAGATAACTCAGAATAAAGTACACTCTGAAGAGGAAATACTATAACACTTTCTCTGAATCAAGCATCATAGCCACTAACTATTCCAACTAAAGGGTAACCTCACAAGTACATCCTGTTAGACAAGGGAAATTATACAAGACAGTAAAAAGGAAACAAAAAAAGCAATTTCTGTTCAATGCATCAAATTGAAGGGTCAAAGAAAAAATTAATCCAACAAATATTAAAAAATCATTTCTGAGTGCTCAGAGAATACAAGCCTGTAGCACTTTCACCAGAATGCCATTGCCCTACTGTGGTGATAGTACCAAGTCTATAGACCTGAAGACTCATTTATTTGCATTAATTTAGAATGACTAAGTCTTGACAAACAGGTTTTTTTCTTTTTTAAGATGCTTTGCAAGGCCCTGACACACAAACACAATCCTTCAGTTCCCATTCTGTGTAGGGGTGTTAGGCAGCTGAACGCAGATGGATTGTGAGCATCCAAAGCCACTTGTTTAGCAAACCAAATGTTTGCTTTATTATTTTAAAGTAACCAAAGAGCACCTGCTTATTTCTTGTTTTAAGCTAGTCAGAAACCAGTATGACAGCTGTAACACTGCCTTCCTGATATTTATGATCCAGGCCCTGCTGGGGGATGTCTCTGTGCACCATTGCCGCTTCGGGCAGGGGAAGCTGATAATAAAACAGGAATTGCAAAAGCAGTTTTATGTGAAAATGAGCAGAGTGCAGCCCTGCCCTGGGCTCCAGGTCACACGTGTGCTGTGCAGCCCCTCACCCAGATCCCTGCAACAGCATTCCCAAAGCCTGGGACAATCTCCCCAGGGTAACTAAAGGACAAAATAACTGAGCTAAAATAGCACTCCTTATGAAGGACTTAAAAGAGTCACAAACCCATTTTGCATGATTCATCAGGTACCTGGTGAGTGAACGTTCAGGACCAGCTCACACACTGTCCAGTTTACCCACTCACTCTTGCTATTTGCCATTCCAGCTGTACTGCTGGCCTCCCAAATGGATTTTTTTCCCCCGGCTGGAATAGTTGGCTACACCATTTTTAATTATCAGAGTCACAAAAAGAATGCCAGATATAAATTGCAGTGTTCATTAATGGGTTTTTTTACCCCACCACCCATTTGGATTAAGAAAGTGCCCACCAGAGCTACTGGGAGTCATGTCCTCAGTTTTGATGAGCCATGGGATTTATGCACTCAGAAAGACACAGCCAGTGAATTGATGGGGTCACAGGATGGTTTGGCTGAAGGTCTATTAAAATTTATGCCTAAAATGTGCATTTATTTAAAAAGTAGCCACTGGCATAACTTGCAGATATAGCATGCAAGCAAGATTTAACCCCTGTAGGGATAAATGTTAAGTCTTCTGGAGAAAAGTTGTATCAAAACTATGTAGCATCTAAAATGGAAAACAGGACTAACACATAGATACCAAAAAGCAGATTTCTCTGCCCTGACCCACCAGAGAAAGGGAGGGGTTTTGTATAACCTGTACTGGGCTAAACGTGCTATTAACTTAAAGCGTACAGTGACCCAAAGGGTGAGCATTTTCTTTGTCCCACAGTCATTTAGTGCTACCAAAGAATGGCTGCTAGATTTTGTCAGACGTAAATCCCTGCTTTATAAGGGGATGTATGGATCTGTAGGGAGGCAGTAGCTCTAGAGTACAACTCTGTGACTGATTCTGCAAAATGGAAGCATGCACTTATTTTATAGGCATGTGTAATTGGATTAAAATTTCTGTTTGATTTTCTATAAAGTAAAGGGCATGAAAAAAATATTTTTAGAACCAGAGTCTCAGTGGTGAAGTGTGTGTTATGTTTTACACTGGAGAAATACATTAAACCCTTGTTCTGTGTGACTCTTCAGTTGGTACAAGAAATGTCCTCAAATGCAGAATACAACAGAGCCAAACCCACCAGCCTCACACCCAGATGAAAACTCCTAATTCTGTCTGCCTGTAGGTTGTTTTACTTACCAATATTGCAGTACTTTCCTGCATAATTTTCTTTGCAATCACATACTATTTTCCCAGTGGAGGCAACCATCTTGCACTCTCCACCATTCATGCAAGGATCATGAACACAACCTACGAGAAAACCACAACCAATGATCAAACCAAAGGTACAAATTATTCAAGAGAATCGGTCCATTTTAACTTACTCTAGTGCATCTCCTCTGTGCATATGCATTTGGGGGAAGTTTTTCTTCTTTGTTTATGTCAGACCTACACTTGTGGTAAATTAAAGAAAAGGCAACTCAACTGATTTCTGCCCACTAAGGTCTGTCTCATTGTTTTCACTGCTATTGGATAATGTCAGCTATTGAAAGATATTATCAATGAACAATAGGTAAAATGGGGGTGGTGATTATTATTACTAGTGTTGATGGTATTAACATTTCTTTCTCTATGGAGGGTTCTGCCAATTCCAGACTTGCAACTGAGCTCTATTAGAATTTATAACAACATATCTAGTAGGGAGCTCAGTTAAATATTTAAGATCTGTGATTGGGAAGTATTAAGTCCTATCAAATTTCCAACTCTCACATGGCCTCTCAATGCTCTAGAAAGCCACTGACTCTCCATACTTTAGTTTCTTTAGGGTTTAGGTGGGAGTAAAAGCACCTACACATTTCAAAGGGCTTTTATGAAACTTACTTGTACTGTGACTTACTTGTGAATCTGGGCAGGGTAAAAGTTATCCAGACTGAGTAACAGAATAGCCATATCAGAGTACATATATTGGTGAGGCACATGGTTTGCTTCCCAGCATCTCTCCTCCAAACAAAAGGTGCTGTGCTGGCTTCTTCAGATGGGTAACAACCAAAGTGCATATCCTGTGCTGGCTGGCCAGGGTGTTGGGTTCCTGGCAACCCCTTAAAAAAGGAGGAGGCCTTATAATGTAAGCATGACCCCTGCCAGGAATGGGCCAAAAATCATGGGGACTCTGGAGCCAATGCAGGCCCTATGGGATCTTGGAGGCAGGTAAAATTTACATGCTGGTAGTTCAAGAGTGGGATGGACTTGGGAAGAAATACAGAGGCAAAACAGCAATATGAATGATTGTTGGTGTGCAGGGTGTGCCTCTCAGGCAGGTTATAGTTTTGGAGAAAAAAATTTACCACTTCTACTATATTACCACTTCTACTATATAACCTGTTGCATATTCTTACGTGCTGCACATCAGGGTTTCACCCCGCTCAAAGAAAACTCTGAGGTGTGTCCCTAAAATTCATCATAATGCATATAGTTGCTTCCTCAAATAAGGATGGACACATTGAAGGGATTTCCTGGGTCAGTATAACCACTCACCCTTGGAAAGGAAAGCTAAAATATTGTCTTTTAGTACATGAGCTGCAAGGACAGCATTAGGGTGTTCAACACCACTCAGGCTTTGATAACCTCACTGTCCTTTACCCCCAGTCTATGCAGACCTACAGCTGTGGTACAAAATAGTGCCTTACTTTTGTGTTCCACACGCCTACACTCTATCTGGCTGTTCACACACGAGCACTGCTCCACTGATCCGTGTTGGACTCTTGACCAGCTCACACCCACATCGAAGAATTCGTGGAGACTGTCGTCAAAACATTTCTCTGAAATGAAGTTTTACAAACAGCACAGATGTTATTTCTTGCAAAAAATGGCACCTCAATCTCTATTATCATTCCCTGATCATCCCTTTTTTCCTGTTGAACAGATCCATGTTTGTTGACAGTTCTTCTCAAGCTAGCCAGCCTCCATAGTGTGGAGGCATTGAGCCAGTAGAGCAGCAGCTCCAAGAACCTCAGGACAGAGGTGGCTTTCTCCTAAAGCCCTGTGAGCAGGACAGCATCACTGTAGCCAGTATGTCATGTACATAAGGGATAAGGCATCACCTGAAATTGTGCTGCTTTTTCATGTCTCTGATATTAGTAATTTCCAAACATGTAAGGGATATTTAAATCTTAAAAACAGCAAAGGAAGGGGAGCAGGCTTTTTGTGTTTCCCATGCTCAGAGCATACTTGGATTTATAATTGCACAGTCAAGCTATTTTCAGTTGTCCTGTCAGGAATGGATTGTCTGTCACAACCATTTGGAAACCCACCTACACAAACATTCATGCTGCAGTGGTCTCTCCCATCACAACAGCACTACCTTTTCATTAAGCAAACACTAATGAGCTCTGCTTACTATTTGTAGGTATTCTCAGTTCAGTCAGAAAGAAAAGGAGAAAGATTTCTGCCAGGCCTAGCCTGGGAAAGAGTCCGAAAGGAATGTAAATCATTTTGTTATCTCTCTTTTCTCCTTGTTGTTTATAGATATGTTCTACCACACTGACCTAAGTCCAGTGTACCAATCAGGTAGAATGTTTTTACTTTAAGACCAATGATATTAATGTTCACGATGTTCTCTGTAAAAGAGAGACGTGCTTTTGAATAAACGTTCATTTAGCCTTCTGAACCATGGAGTCAATGCTAATTATTACCCAGCCAGAAACCTGCGATGACAACTATTCATATTGCATGTTGTAACACTCGTGGTAGAAGGTACTTACTCAGCTGACAGTCCTCGCCTGTGAATTCCTCAGGACAGGTACAGTGGTACATCCTGTGGCTGTGAGTGAGAGAACAGGTCCCTCCATTTTCGCAGGGGTTGTCTGCACAGTGATCTAGAGAGGCTACATAAGAAGTTGTTGTTAATAAATACGGTGTAAGTCATGCTTTGTCCTTTTGGCTCCATGAACCATTTTGGTTCAACACTCAGTGGGTTTAATGCCATCTACTAACGTAAAACAAAGTTTGTCCAACCAATTGACAGTGGGTTTGTTTCCAGCTATAAAACAGCTGGAAACATATTTATCCAGCTTTTAAAAACCATGTGGTAGATCACTGAGCTGAACTTTCACCCCCCAAGACTAAGCTGTCTGAAGGGGGTAGGTCCAGGCACACCTGAAGTGCCCAGAGCTGGCACCGTGGTGAGGAAGAAGACGGGACAGGTGCCCACAAGATGGAGCTGTGCCTTTACACTGGGGAGGGAGGAAGGCTGCAGCGCTGCCGCTGCCCGGCCCCTGCCCTGCAGCCCTCGCATTGCGACATCCACCACCGGGATCACGCATCTCTCTCAAACTGCACAAAGGACAGCCCTAGACAGAAGGATTTGCTATGGGATTTTGGATTATGTCTAAAACTAATGGACAGCTGGAACCCAGGGAAAAATTATAAAGCAAACCACAAAGCACATTGTCCTGGGGTGATTTTATGATGCTTGTAGCCCTATTTACACATCCAAGTCACACCAAGAAAAATGAAAACTGGACCAGTCTAGCATATCTCCATTTACTGGGGAATTTTCTGAATGATGGGAAAATGTGGTGGGAGAGGAGGTAGGTGCCAGGACAACTCCTGCAATAAAAGTTTTACTTGGCAATGTGCAATGCAAAAGTAGTAAGAGTCTTGCTGGTCAGGCAGTGTTTCTGATTTCAGGCAGTGCTGAGGGATGTATCTCCCCTGAAGTTAACCAACAGCATGTTTACACCTGCTCCAGAGTTGGCCCAACAGCTTGTCTGCATTCAAATCTGCCTTTTTAATGCTAGTCAAATTCTGCTACACCGTCTCCAGGGTTACTCAATCCAGGTGCTTCTTCAGCTAGACAGCATGTCCGGAGCATGAGATGCAACATGTAGAGGCACAGGCACACATGAACAGGGCTGAGGTGAAGCACAAAGGGTGCATCCAGAAGTTTTCTACAGCAGTGTAAATCTGAGGTTCCCCTGCAGGGATCAAAATACTTCCTTCAGGAGAGAGTGATGTAATTCCTATCACATAGCAGGTTTGGGTGTATTCACTGGTAGTTTCAATCCAGGATAACATCAAGGGAAAGCAAGTGAAGTCAGTGACATTCCTACTCTTCCTGCTGTTGATAGTTATGAAACTTCTAGTGCTGTAATGTTTCCTCAAAGGAAAATCCTGTATTTCCTATTCCCACTACATCCAAACCATAACCTGATCTCCAAGCCATCTTCTGCTGTAACAAATGCTTAAGAAATTTTTTGTACCCTTTTTAAATCTGCAAAAAGCATTTCCACTCATTCATTTCTTTCTCAATCTGTCCCTCACTACATCCCACTCACCACTCCAGTCTGACCTTCCAGGCATGTTCTGTGTTGTTCCACATCTTTCCTGGAGTCCAGGAACAGCTTCTGTTCATAAGCAGATGGACACATCTCAGTTCCCAGTGGGGAATCCTGCCCACTGCTAACTATCCATTAGCTGGGGACTGCCAAGTCCACACTTTCTCAGCACTGGCTGAAGCACCCTCACGGGTAAAACACTCCATGCTTGCTAGCTCTCATCCTGACTGCAGCTTCACCTCTCCGAGTCTCTGCTGATTGAGCAGCAGCCTTGTCTCACCTTTCTGCCCACATTTCCCAACAAAAACTTTCTGTTTCTGCCACCCACCTTCCTCAGAGCTCCTCCTGGGATGATGCCTCTTCCTCTTGCCTGCACAGCCCAAATCACTCTACTACTTCTTTCCATATCAGTCCAGAGGGATCTTAAAAATACTGTCTGGCAATTTTCTCCCCCATCTTTGGGTCTCCCTGGGGTTTTGGCCACTTGGCCAAGATTTCCAGACACTCAGAGAAGCAGTCCTACCAGACTGCCCAAAATCTGGAAGTCCCACCTATAGGGGCATTTCACATTTATGGGTATTTGTACATATATGTGAGCTATGCATACACAGCCCAGCTGGCCCATGTGTATGCAGTACTAACAGCTCCCTCCAGCAGAAACTTCCTACCCAAGCTTCACTTCATCCTAGAACTAAAGGCTTCTTGGTTAAACTTCCCCTTGAATTTGGCAGATGTGTTTTTCTGGATCAAAGCTTCCAGTGCTTGCTTAACATTGATTTGTAAGCACCTCCAATGTTTTGAAGCTCACTTGTCACATACATGTGGTATTCTTGGCCTGGAGAGAGTTTGTGCTTCAACCTTTGCCCTAAAGCTCTTTCTCCATGCCAATGGATACACTGCTCACCAACCTCTTATGGCCAAAGGATACTCTCTACCTGAAATTCCTTTTTTTTTTTCTTGTTTTTCAAGAAAGAACACCTGAAGATTTAATACTTCAGTGAATTAAAAAAAAAGTATTATTTTTCACATTTTAAAGATCAGCATTTTTCAGTTTGACTGCTTAGTTCTTCCACAGCAGGCAAACTTTCCTTCTTTTGCTTCAAAATCCCTTCATCCATTATGCTGCTTTTCCTTTCAACCTCATCATAGGCCTGTTCACTTTAAGGTCTGGTTAATGATCTGTTAAACATTTCCCAAATCCAAAAAACCGTGCTCGCTGCTTAAAAAAAAAAAAAAAAACCAAAAAAAAAAAAAAAAAAATAAAGAAAC
>VXBC01003831.1:148833-258722 GCA_013399945.1 Ploceus nigricollis | reverse complement strand
AAAAAAAAAAACTAAGTAGACTTATGTTTATAAATAAAATAACAGTGAAAAACCTTTTATTTATTTTTTTCAAACTCTAAAAATAAAGGGGTTATCTTTTAGTTTGCAACAGCCAGCGGTGATCTCTTCCAGCTACCCCATTCTTTTTTCTCTTTCCTTCCCTTTCTCACATATATAACTCTTTTTTTTTTTTTTTTTNNNTTTTTTTTTTTTTTTTGATTTTATTTTAAGCTTAGGGAAGCCACTGATGAATAACTAAGTGCAGCCCTCATAACCTGACTCTTGTAAGCATGAACTGCCCATAAAGTCTATGTTCATGTCTGGCACACTTGCATTACAAAGTTGTATACATTGCTGCTTGTTTTGGGGCTAGGTCACTGGCCTCTGATCTACTGTTAATCTGTTTTAAAGCCAGGCTGGAAAATAATTTAAAGTAGTTACATTTAAAAAGGTGATGCTGTGCACTGCTTAATTTTAGACTGTCAGCGTGATTCAGCTAATTTGGCTTTTCAAGTGCTCTGGTAGATTGCAATCAGCTTGGCAATAAGACTCCTGACACTGTGGAGAACTCCCTGAAAGGGGTTGGTGGAAAAAGCCCTTCATTTGAAAGTGAGAAGTGAATATCTAAGGCTATTGGTCATATCGTGCAGACTAACTGTGTCTCATTTGAAAATAGTGAGACAGCAAAAAGAGGAACATGAACAGAATTAGACACAGATCCAAAAAAAGCCTCAGGGGCATCAAGTTTGACCAGTGCAACACCAGATTTTTACAGTGTGGCTGTATGAAATGAGAATTTATACACACACACACACACACACACACACACATATATATATATATATACACATACACTTTATAAAATGGGATTCCCCAGCATCCAGCTCGTGGAGCCAGGGATACAGAGATAAGCAAAGGCCAGTCTCACTGAGGGAATGCTGAGGATAGGGATGCATATTCCCAGGTAAACTTTCACCCAATGTGTCAATTAAAGTGACTTTTATACATAAAGTTGACTTTGCCACAGACTTTGACTTCCCCTTTTAGACAGACTTTCGCAATGAGGTAATTGTAGCACTGGAGTGTGGTGACCACATGAAGCCACAGAGCTGTTCAGCCAAGTAATCCTTTCATTATCCCTCAGGACTCCTGCAATGAACATGTCTGGCCTCTTGTCTTATCTGACACAGCCCAAAGCTCAAGGAAGTCTGGGTTTGAGATCTGCTCTTTCCCATGAGATTTCAAATTAGGAAAGCTGGAAGTGATGGCTGTGCGTTGTACAGGGTGTCAAATGTTTCTGTGCCTTCTAAAAAAATTAACTGGTCAAACAGACAGAAAATGCAGCTGTGTAAATTAAGGGAAAGCTAAAAGGCACATCCAAGCCATGAGGGTGGAGAAGATGATCACCTTTGTGTTTGGCTTCAGCAGGAGTTTAGATTTCCATGCTGGCGTTACCATAATTTCTCTCCATGGCTTCGAGTTAGTCAACAGAGAGTGAATTAAAGACTGTGTGATATTCACAGTCTAATGCTATGGCTGTGCAGCGTCACAAAGAGATTATGGAAACAGCTGATGTGAAGGCTTGCTTCAAAATAAATGCACAAATAAAAGTTGCACTGAAGGCACTGTCCCTCCTTCCTGCAGGTGGCAAAGTAGGAGCCAGGTACCTGGAGCAACTCAGCAATGGCTTGCCTTACCCCAGTGGTCTCTGGACAACAAAGCACAGTGTCCCCAGCTCCTGTCCCGGTCAAAGTTATGTGTTGTTGAACACCTGAAAAGAATCAAAAGTGCAGCTTAGTGCATCTTTAAACATTCTGGATGTCTGCACTGAAACTACAAGGCCTTCACACTCTGGTGACCTGGAAATTCATGCTTGGTTTTTTTTCTAATTAGCATCAGTTTCATTCAAATTCTCTTAAGAGCAGAGGAAAAAATAAGCTTTCTTTTGTTAAAGTTGCTTTGCTCCACTTGTCTCATATTAAAAACATATTAAAAGTAAGATGCAAATGCAGGACCTGGGATTTTCAATGAATCCTTCGGAAAAACCCAACATTCTTCCTATTTCTGGGATTAGAAAATGAAAGACAGAAATAAAAAACAAAACCAAAGCAAATAAATTATGTCTTCTTTACTTATTACAAAACAAGAAAAACAGGACCTAGCCCATTTTTGATGCCTGACAGGTACTGTAATAATCTGTGGAGGCAGGAGACTGTCCAGAAAGGGACTTTTCCCTGACTTTCAGTGACAAGCATATTTCACCCTTTTCAGACTCAGTTCCTTTAAAGCATTCTTATTTTGGAACTTGCAAGATGAAATGAGGAAATAACTGACACGGTGGTGATTTCCAAAGGCACAGATAAAAGCTCTCCTTTTTTGAGAGCAGAGGACTGAGTCCTGCACACCCTCACTGGTGGTCTGTTATCTCAGTCTGCTCTCTCAGGCTCAGAGCACCCCAAGCAGCATGGAGCTGCTATTCCTCTTTTGCAGGAGTAGATTTGGAGGCTTCCCTGAGGACACACAGGGAGCACGTGACTGAACTGAGACTGCAGCTTGGAGGTCCATGTCCTGTCCCAGTGCACCATCCACCAAAATATCCTCCCTAGCCAGTTATAAGGCAGAATAATAGGTATCAGCTACATGACATTAGAAGACAGTGGAGTTTATTTAATGTGCCTGATGATCTATTTCCTTTATGCATGGTTTTATCATTCCTTGAGCAGTTGTGTGATCAAATTTTTCACCCCAGGATGTCACAAGTTAGATTGAAATTTTATTGTAGCACATGTCTACATTTTAACTGCCCTATTTTCCTTCTTAATTAGTTGCTATGTGGTATTTAAAATGCATTAATTCCTGTGGAGCATCTGAATAGGCCACGTATATTAAGTTTGGTGACCTCAATTATATAAGGTGCACTAAAAGAGGTGCTTGGTAGTCTGGTGCAAATTAACATGCCACATACTTAAAGAGGCTGTTCTCTCACAGGAATTAAGGCTGATGCAGCTGCTGGGAGCTGATAGAAATTCCTCAAAGATCCTTCGGTGGGAAGTGGATTGTGCTTTCTTTAAAGGGTGATCTCGTATGCACAAGAATGAAGATGAGAAATGAGTTAAAAGTGTCCTCAGCACTGCTTGTGTCACTGTTCAGCAGCAGCCAAGTTGAGGAATCTCAAATTTTTTCATCTCAAAGGATCTTTTGTTGTCAGAGACCCTGACAGAGGCTTCTTCTACCAGCTCTCCACAAACCACTGGTCCTTCCACTTGATGCTCTCCACAGCCAGTCCTTCCCTATTGCCATGCAGAGACTACAATGAGGTTGGTCCTCCCTTGTGATGCCAAGCTGCCTCCTTGGTGCCAAGCTTCTTGCACAGTAATATAATCCTTTTATATTTTCCACCACAGATCTCAGTCTCTGTGAGAATCTCAGCTCATCCTCAAAGCTATTTCACTTGTCTCCCTCTTTTTCTTTTAAAAATGTTTTGTCTGATTGGAGGCTTACCAAAAATGAAATGGTGACATTTCAGTCTTCTGGAATGTTACCTCCAGCAGCCAAACCAACCCAGTGGCCTTATTATTTCTTTATGCTATTTGCAAATGCACCCATACTCAAAATTTATGGGATAGCAAATATCTTTACATCAGCTTGTCATATAAAATTGCTAACATGAAAGTGAAAACACAAGGACGGAGATACTGAACTAAATTATATTAGAAAAGTCCACTACAAGAGATTGATTTAAATAACATTTTAAATCCATACATGGTAAACAGCATGGGAATGGACAAACAAAAGATGAGGCCTAACTGGCCGGCAGGATCAATGGAAAGTAGGCTGGTTTTCCCACCAGGAGCAGAGAGAGCTCTAACAAGAGGATGTTTGGAGAACAAGCAAAGCCCCAGGCCCGAGGCAGACAAGTGTAAGGAAAGAGCTTTGCCATCACACCTGATGTTGTCACTATGTTTGAGGAGGTTGCCTGAGACTTTTTTAGTGTTGTCCTGACCATGAGACATGGCTTGACAGACTTTGCCTGACAACACCAGACCAACCACTACCAGCTCCAGGAAAATTCAGAACCTGATGTTTGACATCTCCTAGCCCAGCCCACAGGTACTTCTCCTTTCCAGGACTGTTATAAACTCCCATCCTGTAATCCAGCTTGCCAAAAAACTGTCCTCTGCACTGTTTTCAGTCTGTGGCCAATGTATCAAAAGTTATCTTCTTGTTTCCAAGGAAGATGATGAGATCATGTCCTTCCTACACAGACCTAAGATCACCCTTGCTTCAGGGGTCCTGCCCATCCAGAACTCAAGCACAGGATAAGGCTTCTGCAGGGTATGAGTCAACAATTTCCAATTTATACCCAAAATCTCAGGCAAGGTCTGCTCCTGCCATTCCCCTAGAGCAGAATCTGAGGAGCCCCTCCCACGCTGGGACACAGGGACAGGGTGCTGGCAGCTTCTCTGCAGCCAGCAGCTCCAGTTCAGACCACCCTCCCCTTTTGCTCTCACGTGCTCACTGCACCCCCATTCTGTCTGTCCCTACACTGCTTTGTCTTTCTGGAGGTACCAATGAAACTCAGAAGCAATTCCAGCTATTTTTTTTTCTCCTCAGCACAAAAGGAAAATTTACACTTTGTCTTTAGCAAGATATGTAAGACTTAGTAATAGGCCACTAAATGGAAATTTATCTGTGAAAACAGATTATAATTAAGGGAAAAGGCAATACAGGATGCTGTTAAAGGAAGTCTGTTATTTAAATAGTGTAATTATTTTGTCTTCTTTCCTGTATTTTCAATAAATATTTATAAAGATACAACTTGTTTGTTGCTCTCAAACAAAGTAGGGAGAGCTTTCTGTGGTCAGGAGCAGATTTATGCTGAAATACAGTATCTCTGTCATATGTAGTATGAGAAAACATAAATCTAAATCAAATTTGAGTGGGGTTTAGCCTGCACTGTAAAGTCCTGCTTGTAGTCCTGACCCAAATTATGACTTGAGGTCTGAGGACACGAATTTAAATACATTAAGTCAGTGCTCTCCTGGTTGGGTTTCCTGGAATTCATCCCTGAAGAAGCAGTTTGGACACAACCTCCCATCATCCCTTACTAGCAGCTTGCAGGAGGCAGGAGCAGGAAGGGCACAAGCCTTACCCTCACCTGCTGCCTACCAGGTCCCCTGGGATCAGTTATTCAGTGTAAGTCCAGCCTGGGTTAGTGCCAAGTCACACAAAAAGTGCACAGAGCAGGTTTCCCAACTACTACTCAGGGCTCTTTTCCTGGCATCTCTGTGCCTGGAGTCACACATTAAGCTGCTTTTAGCTTATGAGTGATGAGCAAACACTGGTCAGAAGGTCACCCACAGGGTGAAATGGTCTGTCAAATCCAAATAACTCCAGCTGTCCTCCTCCTTGTCTCCCTGCTTGTAAATGGCTTTTAAAAAGTCAGAAGCATAAGAGCAAGTTGTTCAAGGTCAGCTCTAAAGTGTGCTCTAAGCTTGGACCCCATCCATTGACAGATTTTTCCATTTCTGTGGCCTAACTGGCTAAAAACAAATACACAGTGTCATGTATTAACAGGATCCCTCTTAAGCATTGCAAGAAATTAAGTGGGTACTAAGGTAAAACTCTTTGTGGCTACAGTTCATCAAAGACAGGATTCAAACTGGTAAATTATTCCAGTTCCCTTTCTTTAGTTAAGATAGTCTCAAATTCTTGTTTCCTGGAGGCTTATATTAGCTGGGTTGTATCAGTGGATATTGGGGAAATTCTGAAGTGGTTTCCTAGCCTGAAGCTCGGTATCTGTTTGTGTAAGCAAGTTTGTTTTGTGTTGTTTACATTACACCAGCACTTACACTTGAAACAGATGTGTCATCAGAAAAACACCAACAGATCATGAAAAAATTAGACAGTCCAGTATAAAAAATGAGAGTTCTGCCCTGTTGGGGTGAGTAAAATAAACTCTAAAATATTATCTCCACCCTGAAAACAGGCAAGTATTTGCCTTTCACATGGCTCATCTGGGCATAATTTTCACATTACTGGTACCCACATATTCTCTGCTTTGTTGCCTTTGATTTCAGTTAATATATGCCTATCATATGAGTTTGTCTGCAAAGTTTATCTTTTTTATTCTGTGCTTTAATTCAGTAGGATTCCCATCTGACTGCTCCTACCCCAAAAATGGATCATGAATTCTTCTAACAGCTTCTGCAAAAGTAAAAGAATAACCTTTGCCCAAAAGAAAGAGACCTGGCCTTAAACACACTAGTAGAATAAATCATTAACCAACAGGAGTAATACCTCACTTCTTAGTACTGCACTGTCCAAAGGGGTTCTGGTGTCAGTCTGGATAGGAATTAGAGACATGGGGGTGGGGAGAAAACAGCTTTCCTCAAAAATCAGATAGTCTCTGCTGCAATACAAGTACAGCCTGCACAAATCAAACAGTCCCTTAACCAAGTGTCCTCTCTTGCAGGTGTCTGTGTCTCTCCTTCCTCCCTCAGCAGAGAGTCTCTACCAGGTTGTTCTATCAGTCCTGCTTTTTCTGTACAAGCTCTTGTCACTCATGTAAATTGCAGTTCCAATAGGCAGGGCAGCAAGGAAACATTTCTGCAGTTCCTGAGCCTCCTGTGGCCGAGGAAACCCAGTGCCAGGGCTCCCTTTCCCCTGAGCACATCCTGACCCGAGGGCCACAGCTATCGGCAGCAGAACTGCACCTCAGGCACGACACCCAGCTCATGTTAATTACTCCAAAAGCAAGATTAAAGCACTAAAAGGATGGTATTTCATTTAAATGCTGTTTTCATTTATGAGCAATGTCAACTCACCATTTCTTTCTGGAAAATGAATTTGCTAAACATGTGTGATAAAACCTTCCACCAAACCGGAAAGGAAATTTGCATAAATGTCCATCCTCTGTAAACACTGAAATACAAATATAAAAAACTCATAATGCAGCTGAAAATCAACCCACAAATTATATTATATACTATTATATGAAATTATGAAGATAGGTATCTGCAAGTTTTTCAGCTGTACTCTGGACTCTGTGTCTCTGCAATGTCTAGTGCATAAGAAGAAGCTTAAAATCTTACATAATGACTGAATCAACAAAGATTAATGGACTCTGCAGTGGAACAAAGATCTCAGATCATTTCAGTTCAAAATATACTGCCATTTCTGGTACAGCAAATGCCAATTATATTCATTAATTGCAATTATAATTTCTAATTATGTAGTATTGTAATTGCCTATTAAAATAATTTCTGAAGTTGTATCCTTTCAGGCTCTATATCACATTGTAATATCTGTTTAAAATAATTAAGGAGCCAGACAGTACAAACTGAAATAGAAACAGTCAGGAGGAAGAAGGTTTTAAAGGTTGGGGGTAGAGAGAGAATTCTGATCAAAAAGCAGATTCCTTACAAGTGGGGAGAAACTGATGGGACCAGTGTCTAAAAAGGGCAAGTTTTATATTTGCCACATCAGTGATGGCAATCTAAGGAAGGGTGGTGGGAGTTTAAGGAAGGCTAGTGGGAGTCTATCAGAAAAAATCCTTCAAGATCAGTCTTGATACTGAGAGAGGCTGAAGACAAAAAAGACAATGAAAAACTGTCAGAGCTTTTTTAACCATTAAACTAAAAGTAATCTGTTTTGAAATCCCAGAGTCTGAATGGGAAGCCAACCACTGCCATAAGAGAGAAATGGGGCATTCAACCAAACTGGCAGCACAGCACATTTCCATTTCTCAGAGACAGTGTATGACTGCTCCTTGTCCTGAGCTTACCCCACCCATGATAGCTGGGGCTCCTGCACACTGTTACAATATCTGTTAACTCCCATGAGCCCAGACATCTCAAAGAGCTGCTGAGATCAGTTATTGGCATTACAGAAAAAATAACTTATCCCTGTGGTCCAACCCCTTTTTAATCAGTTGGAATTATGGTCATTCCATCTGCCCTAACTGCCTCCTTCTCTATCAACATGAAATAGCCACTGCCATCCATTCTGCCATCTCCTTGTTAATCCCAGTTTTCATTCTCTGAACTAATTAAGCAATTGTTCTGATAGCAACTTTCTCTGTCTGATACCTCCCAGTCCAAGCAGGCAGGAGAGTTGTGAAAATAGATATATTGCATCCCAAAGGCCAATGAAGACTGTTATAACCTATACAGCCCAATGGCCCAATGCATGTAATCTTCAACAACAAAAGCACAGGATAATAAAAGCTTTAAAAATGGAAACTACAACACTCTCCCACAGCCAAGATATCTGGTCATTGGGGTGCCACCAGAAGAAACGCAACCCAGAAAGCTGCATGCAACTCAAACCCTTCTCCTACAGAGAGATCAAGGGCCAGAGTAGAAACTGAACCTGTACATACAAAGAGTTAATGTGCTTGAAAGTTACAGGGCAGCTGCAGCTCTGATTAAAGGTTGTTGCACATCTTCAGCCACACCACCCTGTGAAATAATATAAAGCCATGCCAGCTCAGACAACTAAAACCCCATCAGCACCTTCCCATTAATCTGCACCTGAAGGAAAATTACCTGAGATTCCTGAGCTAATCTCAAATTCCCCTTTAAACAGAAATTAATATTGGCATAACCATTCTTTAATCCTTATTCATGTTGAAACAAAGACAGGCTTCCTACCAGCTTGCACAGCATGGATACAGACAGGCAGACCATTCTTACTGTCATGAAACCTACTGGATTTGACTTGGTACCTTGTGGGCGAGTGAACCCATGCCTTGAGCCTCTTCCTGTCCCAGATTTGTAGTGCTACAAAGAGAAAAAGAGAATGTGGATTGGAGACACAAATTCATTCTGGGAACCATACTACTGGTAAAATCCTACTTTCCAGGGTGCCCTGAACTTGTCTTTCTCCCAGTGCTTCTGAGAAAATCTTATCATTTGCTTTTGATTTTTGATGGGGCACAGTCTGGTGAAAGAGGGTAGATAACTCTTTGACTCTTGAAAGTGCCAGCTAAACCAGGAAAACCCAGAACAACACAACAAAGGCCAAAGCCCTGCTCCATTTTATCTTTCTATTGCCAAGGGACACATCTCCTATTTCTCTCAGCAGGAAGAATACATGCATTCTGGGGCTGGTTCACAGTTACAAATTATATCCCAACATTTGCCTTTTCCTGCTATTTAACTGTATCCCCCCAGGGCATTAGTTACAAAAGCAACTTCTAACTGTATTTGGGTTTGCCAATCAGCAAGCAAAGAGCACTAGGCTGAGCTGATTTTAAGCTACAGGAAATAATAAAAAGAGAATAATACACATAAAGTGCTGCTGCCACCAAAAGTGCTGGCAACTGAACTATAGCAAAAAAAAAAATCACAAAAGCAGTCAAAGAAGCACACATCATGAACACAGAACTGGACAGGGAACATAAAAAGTGAGGGTTTAGAAAAAGCTGTTGCTAAGATATATAGAGAGGGCTTGAACAGTTCTGAGGAAAGAAGAGTTTTTGCACTCTACGCAGACTCTGCCACCACCAAGCAAGGGCTCCAGCCAGGATCTTTACCTTGAACATAAGCATTCCTCTCTGCTCCCTCATGTAATATCTGAGGACATACTTTTGTAATTCACTGAGATAGTTAGGATTATAACACCATCTAAGTGTATCTGAGCTAGTTTTAACCCAGCTAGAGAAAAAATGATGATCTTAAGGCCACAATGCTGACCATAATGCAGCAGTGAACTAACTACCCTGCTAGTCCATGGTACACACCAGGCTGTGGTGAGGTCTAAGTAAACTAGCAAATTCAGACCATCACAGCCTGCTCAGCAGTGCTTCATGTGCTTGGCAGACATATCCCCAAAGAAGACACAAGATACATGATGCAAAAACACTGAGAGGTTTGGCATGGAAAAGAGGAGAAGTCTGAGAAGAAGAAGATAGCCACCTAAGCTGGCCTGTTCTGTTACCAGGCAGCAGTAGTGTCTGGCAGTGGAGCACTCTCCCTCCATGCTACTGCAAGTACCTTCTTGTGTCAACATATTTCTGAGATATATTTTTAAAGGATTTCAATTTTTGTGGTCCTTCCTCCCCCCCCCATTCCTCCTCCATAGCAAAGCATGGATGTAAGCAATTGCTTTAAACAGAGAAAGGTGTAGTACCAGCTATCCCACAGTCCCCCCACTAAGTGAGCACTGCTGTCAGCCTTCATCTGGCTAATCCCTTTTGCGTTCCCTTTGAATCTCTCTTTTTCTGGGTCTGTTCAGTGGCTTCACTCATCCAACCCCAAGGCAACCTGGTCCTGCCAGGCATCATGCAGCTGATCCACCACTCGGAAAGAGAAGAATCACTTACCATCCTTGCACAGTCACTGCTCAGACTCAGAGCCAAGACAACAGTGAGAGGAGCACAGACTTTCATCCTTGCTCTCCTCTCATGAAGGTTTTGCCTGGCAGAGGAAAACTTCCAGGGCTGGGCTGAAGCAGGAGGGTGAATCAGGAACAAGCTTTCACAAGGGACTGTGATTTACTTGACTTTAAGGTATTTTAGTTTTCTAAGTAAGCAGAGCTGTTATCATTGTTAATCATTAATGTCTTTGTGAGTAGAAGGGAATGCCCCATAGGGAGAGACTCTCCCTAAACAACCAGGAGTGAAGAGTTTACAAAGGGCCTGACCCTTGGAGATGGTCCCTGGTGTAATCAGCACTGAAGGGCAACTCCAGAGAAGCTGATCTGATGTTGCTTGTAACTAGAGCTGATTTATTATTTGGATGTTTCCCTTCTCTTTCTCTTCAGGAGCTAATTAAAAGCATGGTATAGCAACAACAAGGAGCTCCAAGCAAGCCCACTCAGGAGATGGCATTACATTGCAAAATATGGACCAGATCAATGCCAATGCCAAGGATTACTCATTAACAGATGGTTACCTGCCCAGCCGTGACTTGTAACAGCAGCCATCCAGCAGCAGACTGGGAAAGTTAAAAAGAAAGAAAATACACATTATTCTGATAACACTTTTTGTGTACCAAAAAGCTCCCTTCTGCCACCCACTGAGCAAAGCCATCTCTGTCTTGTAAGTGCCTGTCTGAGATAGCTGCACTGCAGAATCACTTCTCATACAGATGCAGAGGGTATTGCTAAAACTGAGATTTCACCAGAGCACTCTATTTCAGCCCCACCTTGCCCCACAACCAAAATCCGCAGGTTTGGCTGGAACAAGGGGGTCTGTGCTCGAGGCTTTTGCCATGTCCTGTCAATCAGGGACCACACCTCCCCACACCCAAAATCCCCAGAGCCACAACAACAGAAAGAACACCATAGTCCTTGCTTAAGTTGTGTGCTGCCTTTTGAAGTTTCACCAGCACAGCTATGGAAGGGATATGATTCTTTTTAATTTTTTAACCCAACAAAGCCAAGGCAGTAAGCCCCAGTGGTGAAGCAGAGCTATCCCCACACAATTTTGACATGATGGTTTATCATGCTGCAGGGAATTGACACACTGCTCTGTCTTTCATCACAGTAATAACTTCTCTTAGTTCAACTAGGCCTATATAGGTTTATGGACTAAACTTTGCTACTGTGAGCAAGGCTTGGAACAGCAGGAAGCAGGCAAAGTTGGAATTTCCTTCCCAAAGTCTAGCAAACAGGCAGAAGAAAAATCTTTGCCTCTGTGCATTGCTTGTTGCCAAAGACTTGAAGTGAATAAAGCTTCAGAATAGATCTGTCTTATTTTCATTCATTTCAAACCTGGAAATAGGATGTACAGACAGTCCGATCTTCTTGAGAACACCTAGAAAAGCTGAAACACAGATTTTCCCTTCCCCTCCTCATTCTTCAATCTGGCCATCAGGTTTCAAATCAATAATGCCTATTCAATGGCTTGTAGACATCTGCTTACCATCCAGGTTACTGAAATTTTGCAAAGAAAGAGGAGGAAAAAAGCCATTACCTGCTATTGCACTCAAGAGTTCCCAAAAGTTTTGTAGAAAGGGAGGAGCAGGGGAGTGATGAGAGGAGGAAGATACTTCTTTAAGGCTGTGGAAATACCCTCTTCCACCCACTTCCAGAATAAAAATCATCCACTTCCAGGACCAGAAACACTGTGTTTCTGTGGTGACCAATATGTGTTGTAGGGAAGCATTTTTCCATGCCTAAAAGTAACAGAGAAGAAAAGCAAGAATGCAATCTACTTGTCAGTGTGTCTACTCCCAGGTGTTGCAGTTCATTTTCTAGATCTCCACCAAGAGCTGCAGTGTGTCCTTCTGGGGACTCACAATTCCAAGCTTTTAGCTCAAACTGATTCCTTAACATGACAAAAGGAGCCACATCAGCTGATAGGACGGTGCTGGCACAAAGTAAAAGGAAAAGTCATCAAAGCCAGGAGTTGCAAAAGCTGCCAGAGAAGCCCCACCATAAAATGGGAATTATCCCTGAATAAGGTCTGAACAGTGATTTCAGGGTTCAGATGGATCTTAATCACTAAAATCCCCAAGTGCTCCATGTACTGCCTGCCTTTGCTCAGCAGAAAGGTGTCTGAACAGGTCTTAGAGCCATAGCAAAAAGGCTGGATTTGAGGTGTGGTTTTTTGGTAAATTATGTTAAATGATCATCTTTCAGCTATTTATAAACAGAAGAAACTCTGCCTGCCTCTTTCAAGCATTTTGTAGAATTGTTAAAATGTTTGGGGTTTTTTTGAGAAATATTTTATCTCACTGGCAGCAAAGTGGTCAGAAAACTAGACTCAGTTTTGATACTGAATTCTCATAAATTTCACAGGGCTTTGTGCATTTGGGAGTTCATAGGTGCAAAGAGTATGATCTGTGCCAAAACCATCATCCCATGGGTCAGGCTGATGAGCCTGCAGAGCTGCTCTCCACCATCTTCTCAAGTCTATTCATCTGTGACTCACTATTTCCAGCTTAGTGAAGGAAACTTTGTATACAGGGAAATAAGAATCAGGTGTCTGTGGAACTAATAACTTAACAACGAGAAAAATAACAAAACTATAGAAACAATCCATATGGAATTCAAGATAAATTCCCTGACATTAGGTTTTAGACTTCATCTCGTCCCCATTTCAAATGAGGCTCTGTAAAATGGATAAATATATGTGATAAATGGATAATAAATATATGTGTCTATACATATACATAAATATACATAAGAGAGAGAAAATCTGTACAAATGAGGTAGAGGAAAACCTGGCTTCGGAGTGATAGACTATTTGGCAGCTGTAAGGTCTGGAGCATTGCAACTCATCCCACCAGTGAAATTCCAGCTAAAGTCCAGCTCTTGTTTTCAAAGAAAATTCCATTTTCCCTTTAAGAAAGGCACATTCTGATTCTTAATTTTGCTTTACATAATTTTGAATATTTCCTGCAGAACACAGAACCCAAAGGTATTTGAAGCCATATTCTGCTACTACTAAAGACAATGAAAAGTTTCAAAATAAGACAAGGAATTCTTTTTCATGTTTGCAGACTGTAATCCTTCTGTATCAAAGGCTGAAATCCATTAGTTTCAGAAGTTGTTTTCCTCTTTATATTGGCATCATGGGAAAAAGAAAAGGCAAATAAACACACAATAAATGAGGAGAAAGAGACAGAAGTCTTGTTGCGGCTGTATAACAGATACTGAAAATGCTGCCTCATACATTGGCCTTTTCCTCATTTCCCACACTGCAATGGTTTTTATTACTTTAAATTTGAAAATAATTAATAAAAGCTCAGACGGAGCCCAGCTTTTGAACTACTTAATAATAATGAAACATTATTAACAACTACCCTAAATCATTAAATAGCTGCAAAATGTAAATTAACTGAGTCAGCCATCAATATGAAATAATAAAATTGCAGAGGGTTTTTTTAATCAATTAGTTGACTAGACATAAGTGGAAAAGACAAGCCTAGACACACACACACCTCCATTTGCATTCATTCCTCTGTACCAGCTGCCAAGGTAGTGAGAGGGCTGTCTGGTGACTGCACACTCATGTGTTCTCCATTTTTACATTATTTTCTGACCATTGTAAATGTTTCTGAGAAAACTTCCACTCAGCTACTGCAAAACTGAAAAAAATCAACAAACTTTTCTAATGACTGATTCCCCCTGTATTTTTGCAAATTTCTAAGCTTTTTCATAGTGATAAAGTAAGCCCAGCTGATGGGGTAATGTTGTCCCCTAAGTTGATCTGATTTCGTGGCTTTAGTCGACATTATTGCTACAAAGCCCAGACCCAGCTTCCTGGATAAGGAGACAATTGCAGGAGCATTGCTGGCACAAGGAACTAGTGCAGGATATAAAGCCTGCTCTGTCCAAGATCTTTGTACAACCTGATGAGTACCTGTGAACAGGAAGTAATTAGAACTATTTCTGGCATTAAAAATACAACTTTTGATTTATCTTTTAGGAATGTGTAGGATGCAAGCAATCACATGTGGCAATTCTGCTCCTGGTGTACTAACAAGGGACCCAGTGCTAACCTGAGGCTGATGTACAAACCCATCCAACTCCCTTCTTTTTTCCTCTTGGGGACCTGCAAACCACACTAGGGACCTTGTTGTCCCTGCCAGATGGAATTTCCTTCATCTCTGCTGCTTGATGTCATTCCCATTATCCTGGGAGCCATTACCAAAACTCATAACAATTGACTTTGAGTCTTTGATAATTAGTGAATATCAAATCACCAGAACAGAGGTCAACACTCGTGGGCTAAAAGCATAGTGATTTTTTTTTAATAAATAAGGCAACACACAGCACTGTGAGTGCATGAGGAACCCTTCCTCTCCTCTCCTTCAAACTCCTCAGCTGTCCCAGCATGGCAGGGCACAGGTCACACCTGTCTCAGCAAATGCTGCAACCTCAATCTTGTCACTCACACCCAAAACCAGCATCTTCACCACTGGGTGACAAGTGAGCCTCCACCTTCTCTTATGTCTTCTGGAGTGGCACCTTGAGAAAAGCCATTGTGTTTCTTTTGCTAAAGCAAAGACAGAAAGCTGAAATCATTTTGCTTGTTTGCTTATTTCAGCAAGACAAAAGAAAAGTTTTGGCTCAAATCAAACTGGACAGTTGAGTTATTTATATGGGCCTTACCAGGGTAAAATCCAGCTACATTGCAACCATGAACACCTCTATGTGTCATCCCTCTTGTTTCCCTGGGAGCTTCAGAAATCCAAGGGGGGAAAAATGACATGGTTTTGGCTCTCAGGAAGAACTGGAGTCCCAGTCTGTCCTCTCCTGCACCAGAATTTGCTGTCCCCAAACTGGGGATAATCTCTGCCAAACAAACTCTTACAAATGCCCCTCCCTACTCCTCGAGGCAGCAAGGCTGGAAAAGCACAGCTGCCAGAGTGCTGGCTGCTGAGCAGCTGGGATCCAGCGAGCATGGATTGGGTGCTGCAGCACTTAGCAGAGAATCCTGGGACAGAAATACATGCCTTCAGCCAAATGTTTACTCCTCCTCACTCCTCTCACCTCCCACCTCCCCTAGAATCTCTAGCAGCTCTCCTGGCTTCCCTCACCCACAAGCTCACAGCACTGGGGTTTTCTGCAGTGATTTCCTTTCTCTTCTCTCCAGGGACTGAAGCAGTTCTCAAATCTATCATGTTATTTCTTTCATCTCACTCACTCCTCACTCTCATTCCCCCGACATGTTGGCTGTGGATGTCCCATCCTGGCCCATGACCTTTGCCAGCAGCCTCCAACGCCTCAGAGAGCACAGCAGCAGAGAGAATGTCATCCCTCTGTGCACAAGATGGTGTTATTGGGTATTCCTGCTGCCACTGCCTTCTGCAGGGCTTGGGACCTCCTCTGGCAGCTCTGCAGGCCTTCACCTTTCCAGCACATTTCCGCATGGAGATGGATCTGCTCCTGGATGTTCTCCACATGGTTCCTCCAGCTGGCCTTGGCATGTTTCTGTTTAAACCCCACACCCTGGTGTTTATCTGACACTGCTGCCCTCTTTCCTCACTGCTGCCCCTCAGCCATGACCTCTTTGATCTTGCTCTGCACTAGCACCTTCTCCTCCCACACTACTGGGCCTGCACTCAGACCTTGTGAGTCCCTCTCCAGCCAGAGGGTGTTGGAGTCACCTCCTGCCCCGTGCAGTGCTGCACAGCCTGTCCTCACTGCTGCATCCCACAGGAGCAGGCACAGGACCCTCCACAGCCCAGCAGCCTGGGCCGCTTTTGTAATGGCTTCATGTGTACTCCTCTGTGAAATCTCAGGTTTGGCCAGGTACAGCCACTGCAGTTGTGTGTACATACTGCAGGTACATCTTTTTAGTGCCTTTACCTGCAGCTGTGCTTATGGATGTTTTTTTGATGCATCCAAAAACACTTTAGTTCTGCTATGAAAAAACAAATCCTATCAATATAGCAATGGAAGAGCTGGGCTTCAGCTGCAGAAACAAAACCAAGCTGTGCTTTTACACTCCTAATCACACAAATCTGTGAGTGATTTAAAGCTCTGCTATGATCCACAATATGCAGAACCTTAATTTGTACATCCCAGACCCAGATCTAAACAAGCCTTTAGAAGTCCATTCCAGGATAACACTTAGTTCTGTTACACCCAGATGTCATGATTTATCTAAAATACTGTGCCTGCAGCCAGTCTAGGGTGCGTTTGCATGAAGAGACTCTTCCTCCTACTGTATGAATAAGAGTGGAAAGCAGGTAACTGTATTTTTCAAGGACTTTGGTATAAACCCTTGCTGATAACCCTGGCTGAAACAGTAGGCCCATATACAGAGGCGTGTGGGGTTTTTTTTAGCTGTGTACTCACTGAAAACTGACAAGAAGAGGTGTGGAGGCACCCACCTTCCACCGATGCCAACACATTTAGGTAACTTGAGCACAGGCTGATTTGCAATTGTTAGGCAAGTACATTTTTAGCTGTGCTCAGATTCCTGCAATTCCACCCACTTTCTTCATTAGCATATTAGACGCCCCCATGGCATACTTTAAAATGGTCTATAAGTCAGGCATGTGTGAGGGAAGTGGCTCCACTGTGCAGCTGAAGGCAGCTGAAGTCTCACCTTTTGAAGGGGAAAGAGCACTAACAAGGAAGGGACAACCTCATGGGAAGGATGCCAGCCCCACAGCCTGCCTTGACTTTGGGGTGATTTCCTATGGTAGAATGGAGAGCAGAGTTCACAAATAATGCTCCAATTATTCTGATTGCAGGCCTAATAGTATTCTATATGGAAACCTGTATACATATATATAAATATATATATACACACATTTTCTGTATGCTTTTGATGTGTGTATGTGTGTGTATATATATATATCTGTGTGTGTTTGTGTGTGTATAAACCAGATGTTTTTTCTGCTCTGCAAGTAACTCCTGTGCCAAGGGCTGAAGAGCCAGCTGACACCAGCTGATCAGCCTTTTGGCCACAGTGACCAGGGGAAGCCAGACAAAGAGGTGCCCTCTGCTAAACCTGTGCCCTGTGCAGGGAGTGCTCCCATCCCTCAGGGTCACTGAGGCAGCTGCCCAGGGCCAGCAGGGCTGCTTGGACACTGCATTTTTCAATATCATTGTAAGGATACTCATCCTAGATTTGTCCATTCGTTGATCTAGCACAGTGTTTGCCTCAGCTTTCCCAGGGGTTTTTGCATCCCAAATCTAGTGGCAAATCTGTAAGAATCTTCAAGCTTCTCCCTTCAGTCTCCCTTATGCCGAGGTCTTGTTCCTATGCAGGAAAAGGACCCTTGGATCTCAGTCCCATGCCCTGGGGTGTATTTGGGAGAGCTGGTGATGTATCAGGTAGGCAGAGAGATAAGGCTGCCTCCTGGAAGGAGGGACACAGTGTTCCTTAGCAGGGCTGCCCTCTCACTGCATACAAAAACCCCACTACTGATGCCTCTGTTATCTCCCTCTGCTCTTGCCAGTCCATGGTCTCATCCTGCTGGGGACTAATGCACACTTTTTTCACCAAATCAATAGGGATTCTGTCCCTGGCAAAGCTCCAGGGCCATTTTTCCTGCACTCCTAAAGGTAACACAGGCAGAGATGCCCCAGGAAGAACCTGGGCTCCCTTCTGGTGAGCAGCCCTCTCCCCACTGCACAAATCCTGACTTCAGAAGTGGCTGTGTACAACTCCCATCCTCAAGAACAGGTTTAGGCTAAAGATTTCACAACATGGTCAATATCCCTGCTGTATTTCCTTCTCTCTCTTTTTTCCCCCTCATTTCCCTGTACTTCCAGTGCCACTCCTTGTAATTGCTGCAGAAATGTAATTGCTGCTCTGTGTAATTGCTGCTGAAACAATCTGAGCTGTCATTGACTTACATTGTTCACAGATCAGGAGGAACTGGCAGATGAGAGTCACCCCACCTAGCTTCAGGGGCCTCCTGCATATGTATTTACATCTGAGGTAGGTATCAAGGCTCACAGATTAGGCAGTGCAGACCTTGAAAATATAGAAGTGTTAAATTTAAGGTATGAGTCACCTGTACAAAAGCATGTTTCAGCTCAAGGATGAAACAAATCATTCTTTATATAAATGGAAGGTATTAAACAAACAATTCTTTATATCCACAGTCAGTATTAATTACATCCCTAACAAATACATAAAGTTAACACCTGTGTTTACGATACAAAGGCAGCTTTGGAGTAGACACCTAAAGTTAGGCAAGATCCCAACTGGGTTCTACTAAAAGAGAAATCATGTCTTTCATATCAGCTCTGCCAAGTGTACTTTGAACTAAACCGGACTTTCTTTTGCAAACAGGAAGCCAAATCCTGTTGACTGTCAAGCAAGCAAAATTACCCCTTATGACATCACAGAGTGGGCGTTTTAATGGTCCAAGATGATGTCATTGCAATGAATGGCAGCAGAATCTCATACATCTGCATCAGTCCTTTCTCACAAGAGCATAAAACAAACAGGCAAGATGCAATGGGAGAAGCAGCTTTTTCCAGGAGATGGAGGCGGTGCAAGACCAGCAGAGCCTCACCATCCAGCACCTTCCCACAGAGATGAACATCTGCCTCCCTTCACAATCTCACCAGGGAATGAAATTGCAGCATGTGTTGCTCTGGATTTTCTAGCACACAAACTTTAGTCAACACTCAAATGAGCAAGGTCAAGATCAGAGATATGCTCCCACCACCACGATTATCTCCTGCTTGCAAACAAGTTTCAGCTAACTGCTCTGCATACAGAGGGCTGATCTCAGCCAGGCATTGCTTCATCCTGGCCACAGCACTGACTCTGGACATTTTTAAATCATGGAAGAGGTTGAGGTTTTGTAGCTGTTGGTGGTGAGGGAGTTCATGCTCCTGGTATACTGGTAAATAATGGCAAATAGCTACTGAAAAGGATGCATGTGCAAATCTATAAATGAGGGAGAATAGTAATTAAAGTAATAGTAATTACATTTCTCTTCATCACATTGTTTCATCTTTCCAGAAAAGACTGAAATCATTAAGACCCCAGTTACCTCTTTCAGGAATGGGGAGAAGCATTTCACTTTTGTGCCCTGGCCTAAGAATGTGCCACTCCCAGAGGAATTAGCTTTATTCAGATGAACTTCTAGCTGGCCTTTCATTTGTTCATCAGCCTGCTCTGGAACTGAGGTGTGAGTCTGCACAATAACTGAGTTCTAGACTATTTTAAGATTGTGAGCAAATCTTTGCAAGCAAAGAATGCAAATGAGGAACAGGTTGGTGCTCCCTGGCAAGGCAGACACAAGGTATTTAAGAATATACTTCCCAGACTTAGACTCCAGGACCTTCTCCAGGGATGTGGGTGAATGCCCTTACAGCACCCACCTTGACACTTGCTACAGGCTATGGGCACCTATGGAAATGCTCCAGTGGCTCTGCAGCTCTGTGTACCTGCAGGGGTGGGAACTCACATTTACCACTGGAAACTGGGATGAGATTATCACAGACAGCAATACAGTGTTAGCATGGACCTGGAAGACAGGTTTCATCCCACTCCCATCAGTCATTATTTTACACTGTTGGTACTTAAACTTCTGTATTTCTCTTGCTCTGGCACAGATTGTTCCAAGCACAGAGAGGGATGTGGATGAGAAGGGAACCACTGAAGGATTGAAGCACCATTGTGTCACTGATACAGCTTAGTTTACACAGGCACTGAACCCCTGTAACCTCCNTTTCCTTTCCTCTCCTCTCCTCTCTATCTACCTCTCTATCTCTCTCTGGTAGATAGAGCATCTCTATATTTTAGCAGTGCTAGCAGCAAGGGCAGAGCAGTTCTGATGCACTGGTCCCCTCAGACCACCACACAAAGCCAGACAACACACCAAGACTATGCAGATGAGAAGCCAGAGGAGGATTACATTGAACCTGCAAAACATTTGGCTATTCAGGCTTGCAATCCCTTTGTGTTGCTAGAATAGAGCAAAAGGAAATAATTAAAGGCTAAAAACATACCCTACTATTATTAAATTCCAGAGGATGAGCTATTTTTAAGGTATATAAATATTTGGCAAGAATTCTTAATGATCCTCTTTTAAAAGAATTTCTTTATGTAGGCTAGGGTTAAGAAGATATCTTTGCAGAATCTAATAAAATGCATGTGAGTTTTATGTTGTCTCATACTTCCATTTAAACTGCAATGTCTAAATGGCAGCAGGTCCCAGAATAACTGAAAAAATATTTTTCACATATTTTCCCTACATTGAAATTAAATATCAATTAAACATTATCAGCTCTAGTGGTATAAATTATTTACTTACTACATACACAATTAACATTCTAATGAGTTTGACACACTTGAGATTCTATAAACATTATTGTGCAGTACAGGATTTCTTAATACTTTGGGGAGATAAGGGATGAGGAAAAAAACCAATGTGTGTTTTCATATTAGAAACTGATCATATAGATATTTAAAGACAAAACCACAAATAAAACAAGGATACAAATAAAATTCTGTACAGCAGCATTTTAGACTGTACAACAAATTTATCAGTTGGGACAAAAATATAAACAATTTTCTTATCTTTCACACAAACAGTTCAGAAAGTTGGTTCATGTGTAACATCTTGGATTTGCTAATATTTTGAGTAATGCAGGCAAGATTTGCAGATGTGATCATCCAGCACTTCTCAACAATTTTTTTTTTCTGAAAAAAATCAAGAGTAACCTGGCTAAAAGTGACAGTTGGTGTACAGAGAAGAAGTATTTTGGTAAGATCAATGAAATCTTTTCCTGTATTTTGACTGGCATTGGATTAGGGGTCACAAATCTCACAGTTCTTCATCACTCCACAATGCTAAACTTGGGATGCTATTCGAAGAGCACAGACAGAAGCAGTTGGATGTGCCACTTGTTTTGCTGCAGGGTAAACACCCACACTATCCACAGAGCAACTCTGTTGTCACATGGGTTTGCTACAACCCCACAAAGCTTGGAAATCTGCCTGTCCATGCAGAAAATAGGGTCATTTCTAAACACAAGTCACCGAGCTGTGGCTGGGAGCTGGGAGGTGCCTCAGACCTGTTTTGGCTTGTCACACCCTTTGTTAAGGACCTGCTGCTGTCTAACTGAGCCTTTGGAAACTTTTCAAAATCTTTGAGAAATTGTGAAAAGATGCCTCCAGGTGTTTGCATCACACTGCCACACACACTCCCTGTTTCCCAGCTACCAAGTACCTTAGGAGAGACCATTTTAAATGACAGTATTTGCTGTCGAATCTGTGTTGGAGAGGGCTGGGGTGAGCAGCAGTGCCACTGCTCAGAGACAATTACTGGCAAGGATTTCAGTTTTGTGGTGAAAGTAAAGCTACTTCCAAAAAATAAAAATATGTTCATAAGTCCTGGTTATCTCTGCTACAATGAGACACACAGGCTGCCAGCTGAGCCACATCTTCTTGAAGTTTTCTGTTAAGAAATTAAATTCCAGCATCAGAAGAGAAGCAGGAATAATGTAATTCAGGCTACAGCAAAGGCACAAAGAAACCAAAACTTGCAGGCAGAGAAGTAGTGCCAGAAGGACACAGCATCTTTGAAGGACATTAAATAGCCCCCAGAAGACTTCCAGGGGCATGAGAAAGGACAGTGCAGCCAGGTATTGGCTCCTTCCCACGGAGCAGTAAAGCTCTTGCAAAGTCTCTTTGCAAAGCCTGTTTATGTGTCTTCATAACCCCTTAGCTCTTAGTCACACAGCCCCCCAGAGCTGCACTGTGCAGTGATTTATTTTGCATGTGTGTTACATCACAAACCTGTTGACAAGGCACAAAACTACAGTAATCCTATGGGGGAAGTCTCGTTGCAAGTTTGCCTAGATGTGTGTTTTTTATTCTTCACAAAGCCTTTAAAATTAAACCACAACAAAACTGTGACTTGTGGAACCAATGAGGCTGAAACCACTACAATTGAAAATCAGATACCATGACAACAAGTGAAATATAAGACAACTGCTACATTAAATAAGATTTGGAATGCTGCAGGATTTTCTGAGTGTTGGGATTGGAGTTTTTTTATATCACTGGTTGTTACAGTTTCAGGTTTGAGTATTGACACAGGTCAGTCTAAAGGATGGAAAGACCCTTTGTATATATCATCATGGGATTAGGAAGAGAAAAGAGTAACTCTGCATGAGTGGAGTTTCCACACGGAAAAAATGGGAGAATAGAAGAGAAATAAAGCCAGCTAGAATTCAATTATCTTCAGGAACAAGCTGGCAAGATAAAGGATCAAGTTATCAAGCAGGGCTTCATTTAGGCTGATTTTTAACTGTAAGTAGATTTGATTAGTAGTGTAAATCACAGTATGAGGAGGCAACTTCAAATCATATTATAATGCTGAAGCCACACAGTAATAAAAACTAGACCACATCCCTAGTAAAATATTGGAAACCATCAGCCAGAGACAGACTGCCCACATTCCTTTTTATCAAGTCCTGATTCCAGCTGGTTTAGGTTTTATATTCTGCTAGATATTGAAAGGGAACCTAATATTATTAATGATTTTTAGGTCTAAGGAATTAATTTCTATTAGTTCTAGCTAAGAAGTCATTCTTTTAAACAATCTGCCATTGACTGGCATGACAGTGTAGCATGGGGAGAAGCAGCTTTTCCCATGTCCCTTTGTTTACAGGATTTCCAGGCATTATGCCAAGACTTTTCTCTATATTAAAGAAAACTCCATTCTTTCACATCCTTCATTTTCCTGCACACAGCTTGACTCCCATGCTGTCAAATTCCCTTTGAATCCTTGATAGAGTCAGATCCATTTTGTTGCACTCAGAATTTATGAACTTCCATTTGCTTGTTTTTCTGAGCACAGCAGCTCGGGGATAGAAAACAGGAGAGGGTGGAGAAACAGCTCTTTGATTTACACCTGGCTTCTCTTAGTTTCATCTGATGGCCCCTAATCCTTGCATTAAAAAGGAGTGTGAAAGTCAGTCCCCCTCCCCATGGCACTAAAGGTTTTTCAGCTGTTCCTGCATCTCCCCTCAGCTGTTTCTTTTTCCAGATGAAGAATTCGGTATTGCTCACTCCCAGTCACTTCAGTGCCCTTGCACAATTTAAGATAAGCAACCTTGTTTCATCTAAAATATTGATCAGAGAGTATAATAAAGATTGTAATGATTGCATTTGAATTTCAGGTTTTTATCTGTCAGATGCTAGGATTTTATTTTCCAAGACACAAAACCAGTGCAAAGCATATCCCAGGCCAAAAAGCCCTCTCTTAAGTTTGACTGCTGTAATTTTAGTTTTGATTAGAACAAAGCTATTAATTTTCCAGAAGATAAGAAAAAATTATGGCCATTTATCCATTTATCTGTGCAAAGAAATAACTGCTCAAGGGCAATTATTAGCAAAATACTATTTAAAACACAAGAAGAAGAAGAAGAAATAAACTCTTTAAAAATACATAAATATTTAAGTATTTTCACATCACTGGGCTATGTTCTGACTGCTGTGTTTCCCAAATTTCTAGTATCATTACACCACCATAATTTTATCATGACTCTAAAATTAGTTTAAATCTTGAAAGCTTTAAAAAGTACAGCTATTTTCACAGCATATACCTTCATTCACACTGAGTTGAGTCTAATGTCAACAAGGATTTTTCCTCAATATCAGAAGCAAAATCACTTACCAGTAGAAAAAAAATAAAGTATTAAAGCTAATGGGTGTTGTATCCCTCAATCTCACTGGAGTATTTGAGGTAACACTTAAACATTAAGCTTTAGGAATCTTAATTTATTATTACAAAATCATACATACCTTCTTTCTCACCTTACACATTTGAGTTTAAGAAACTTAGTGACAGCATCCAGTACTCTCAACTATTCCAAAAATTCATGATTCATGGTATGCTTTAGGAGCAGAGAAAGAGGAATTAATCAATATTTACCTTGATGCTTTAAACCTACTGCCTGTGTGGATCTGCAGTCCAGGAGATATGCAGCATGACTTTTTAACTCTCACAATAATTTCAAACCAGTGAACCCCCAGAAGTCTCTCTATATCCACTCAATATGATGAGCAGATTTCCAACATTCTCAATTCTTCGTGTGCCCCTTTGCATGTCCAGGCTCATAATCTCTCCTGAAGAAATGGTAATGGAGGAAAAGGAGCAGCTGGCAAAACCAACATGTTCAGCAGTCTTAAATATCATTTCCTTCTCAGAACTCCACCTAAGGCTAGAAAATTAACTGAAACTAAAATGAACAAGAAGAATGAGAGGCACTGAACCCTTATCGACAAATTGCCTTTCCCCAAAGTTAAAAGGCACTGGGAGCAGTGGTGAGGAGGGACCCAATGAGCATCACACCACTGAGTAATTAGATTTATATCTCTAGTATGGAAGCATCACCAGTGTTGGCTACTATTCCCAGCACAGGAAATTCACAAATTTGGGGTTTTTTGTTGTTTTTGGGTAGAGTATTTTGGTTTTTTTGTTTGTTCTTTGTTGATTTGTTGTTGTTGCTGTTGTTTTGCTTCTTGCTGCTTGTAAAACAATGGTCTTATTGCATATATCCAGGCAATGCATTAGACAAGACTGAATTCCACTTGGAACTCTTCCCAAATGTTATGAGACAGGCAGGAAGATATTAAGAAAATATTCCTAATCTTTTTTACAGCAGTAACTGATTTTACTTACACTTCAAAAATCTACTAAAACACAGGGAATCCTGAAGACATGGGAATATTATTAGAAGATTAAACTGAAATTATCTTAAATAAAACAGGGGAATTTAAAGTAAATTTGTCTTGAATAAAGACAAGAAGGGTAGGGGTCGAAATCATAATTTTAATTGCACTGTTCAATGGAATCATCCCAGGGAAAATAATACAGAAATGGAAAAAAAGCAAAACCAAATAGCTCAATACTTTCATTGGAATACTATTTTTTCATTCTAGGGCTTCCAACTCATATCAGAAGTGATGGTCTCTAGCCAGCTCTTTGAAGGCAAGTGGATATTGAAAACCACTTACATCTTGCAGAAACATGTCTCTAATACATATCTCCATTGCTGCTGGTGCCAAGAAAAATACCAGAAAATTTAATTAAAAGCAGAGATTTAAACAAAAGTAGCTTTATACTGATTCTCAGTGGCCTTATTCTTCTCACTCTTGACAGCTATCAGAGATGGAAGGTCTGATGTCCTGTAAACTCCAGTCCTCATCCTCCCTTGGCAAGATCTCAGTTCGGAGATGTAACCCTCAAAGCTGAGGTTCCCTTCAGAATCATCACAGGAGCGTATGCCAGAGTCCTCCAGCTTGACCCCATCCACATCGATTATCCTGTTCACAGGGAGCTCCATTCTGGGGTTCCCTCTCACACCAGGAGGATTAAAGCTTCTGCTGGGCTTTGCTTTGAGAGAGGTCTGCTCATAGGAATTTCCTGAAGTCCCTTGTGAATCATTTTTCTTTCTGTTTGCACCTAACAGAAGAATTAAAAACAAAAAACAAAAAAAAAGAAAACAAGAGAATTATGTATCTTCTTGTTTTAGCAGTTTTCAATATTGCAACCTTCTCTCAGGCCCCAGTGGTAGTCAGCTGGGATATTCATCCACCAAAGAGACTTACTGATGTACCATGTAGGTAACTAAACACTGGATCTCAAAGATAAATGTGAAATCCTAATATGTATCTGTCTTAATGTAGCATTTTTCAGAGTTTTTAAAAAGACTCCATTAAAAATAACTATTTAATATAACTCTGTACACCTCTAGAACAAAAAAATTCTCACAGCAGCAAACCCAAAGGTGAAGGAGGAGAATATAGACCTTCCACTGGGGCCAAATGGGAGATGTTCCTTCAGTTGAACTGGTCTTCAAGACCCTGCTGAGATAGTATTTTTACTTGGCTAGGGCTTAATTCTCTAGCAGGATAGTAAGGGATTATTTGAAGTTGCAGTTCACTGTCCTGAACTGCAGCAGAGCAATTAGGGGCCACAGTTTACAGGACAAGAATAAAAGAAACAACTTCGCAGAATCACAGGACAGTTCAGGTTGGAAGGAACCCAGTGGGGCATCTGGTCCCACCTGCCTGCTGAAGTAGGGTCATCCCAGAGCACATGGCACAGGATTGTGTCCAGATGGTTCTGGAATATTTCCAGTGAGGGAGACCCCACACTCTCTCTGTGCAGTCTGTTCCAGTGCTCAGAACAGTAAAGTTCTTCCTCATATTCAGGTGGAACTTCCTGTGCATCAATTTCTGCCCATTTCCTCATGTTCTATAGCTCAGCACCATTGAGCAGAGCCTGACTCCATCCTCTGTCACCCTCCCTGCAGATATTCATAAACTTTGCTGAGGTCTCTTCTCAGTTGTTTCTTCTCGAGGCTGAACAGGCTCAGCTCCCTGATTCTTTCCTCCTAAGAGAGATTCTCCAGACCCTTGACCAACTTAGTAGTTCTTTGCTGGACCTGCTCTAGGAGTTCCTTGTCCTGAGGAGCCCAGAACTGGACACAGCACTCCAGATGTGTCCCACCAGGGCTGAGCAGAGGGGCAGGATCACCTCCCTTGACCTGCTGGCACTGCTCCTCCTAACGCACCCCAGGACTCCTTTGGCCTTCTTAGCCACAAGGACACACTGCTGGCCCATGGGCAGCTTGTGTCCACCAGGACCCCCAGGCCCTTCTCTGCAGAGCTGCCCTCCAGCAGGTCAGCCCCCAGCCTGTGCTGCTCCATGGGGCTGCTCCTCCCCAGGCGCAGGACCCTGCATTTGCCCTTGCCGAATTTCAGACTGTTCCTCTCTGCCCATCTCTCCAGCCTGTTGAGGTCCTTCTGAAGGGCTGCACAACCCTCTGAGGTCTGAGGGCTTTAAACTCTCAAGAAACACCTGAGTTACATCTAAAATCACAGTTGCCAGGATTCAGGCCTATTCTCTAGACTACACAAAGTCATCACTATCCAAAGACAGCTGTTCAAACCCTTGAGCTCCCAAGAGCCAGTTTTGTGCTAGGTGTGACCCTGCAAAGTACAAGGAGCTTCTTAAAGCAAATTACAGAAGCTGATTTGTCTGTGTCAACAGCAGCAAGAAGGGAAGGATGAAGGAGTGGTTTCAGGATTCACACCACAATTAGCAACATGGTTTCTGTAGTTGAGGTTCCCCCCATAATGACCTAAAGAGGAGCAACATTTTCAGAGACAGAGAACTGCTTTCATTAGATCAAACTGAGAGCCAAGAAAAAAAAAAAGAGAAACTTTCAAGGCACAAAAGGAGACCTGAGTAGGGACTTCCATTTCATATTTAATTCCCTTTTCCCATAATCTTCTTATCCATCTTTTAAAAGATACCATCTTACCTGACATGCTTTACCCAAAGCATTCTCAAATTTTGTGCCACAGTACATGAAAGTGCCTGACCAGCACATTTAGCCACACAAATCCCATGAGACTGGTGTAGTTAAATCCCATAGCTGTCTTTCAAATATGTTATTTGTGTTTACTCCATGAAGTGATTGGTACAGTTTTATGCAAGGAAAAGAAATTTCCATGTATAATCACCGTAATCAAGAACTTTTTGATATGGAGAATGGAGGAAATGCCAATTAAAAAGACAAAAAAAGCACTTTCACACAGTTTCAATCAAATCACTCCAGGGTCTTCTTGAGGCTTAAAGCTTTCTATTTAAGAAAAATAAGTTAAAATCCTAAGTAGTGCAATGCTTAGTGTTTTAGCTACAGTGAAGCCCCACATGAATAATGTGAGTATTTCACATCAGTAATGCTTGCTGTTTTTTCAGAGGAATTAGATCAAACTCCAAACAAATCAGCTGAGCAGAGAGAGGCAGAAAGCTCCCAGCCCTGCTAGCCCAGCATGACTTCAGCCTACTAAATTGCAGCTAACATTTAATGGGATATATTACACTTTGTGTTTAAATCTCCCTCCTGAAACTGAACATTGGCTTAATGTCAAATGCTGCTTGCATGGCTGTGCTGCAAAATGCTATTCTTCTGTTCTGGAACATTTATCCTAATATGAGTGTACTGAATTGTTCTCTTGATCTCTTTAATCTACTATTCTACACCCTTTGAGGAAGACCTGTGACTCTCCTTTCAAGTTGCTTTAAAAGAGCTACAAATTGCTGAAATGCCTACTAATGACAAATTACCACAAATACATGGCATTGACAGAGCATGAGTCATGCAGCTGTCCTAGCACTGAGAATACATCCTCCTATGAAATGTCATGTAAAGGCACATCTTTGATTGGGGTGGAAGGTCTCATAGCTGTTGACTTGGACTAGGTTGAAACACTTTCCACAGTCAAAAGACACAGCCTGCATTAATAGGGCACAAGAGATGAAAGAGCTGGAAACTCCTGCCAAGACACTATGGAAGGTGCAAGTACTGCTGTATTTATTTGGGTGCTAAACCCTTCTACAGCTAAATATAAGAAATGCCATTAAGTCTTGGAATTATGGTGTCACTGAGTCACTGCACAAAGCAACTGGGTGTGCAAGTTGTCCAGTAGGAACACAGCAAAAATAAGGTCAATGTTTGCTCTCAGGCTTCACAAGACATAAGCTCATCTGAACAAGAACACATCTGCATTCTAGACATATTTTTCTATAAATGTCCTTTTTAGGAGCAATCTCTCTGAGCATCAAATAAATTACTACTAGAGGCAGGGCAGTAATAGAGAATATCTTGTCTAAAATACCAGTTCAAAAGAATATGGAATTACTAAGGGATGATACTATGAAGATGATTTCACATTCCTGTCAGGGTAGAAAAGATCTTAGCTCATCTTCACCAAATAAGAAGATGATTTCAAGAGTAGCACTATACAGAAAAAATATTTCAATGTAATTTTTTCCCTCCTTTTTTTAAGAAAAAGCTTTTATGGAGCAAGCCTATTTAACACAAATAGTAGGCAAGATTTATCAAACCAGCTTGTGTATAAATGTATCCCTCAAGTTTTTAAGTGGACTCAAGATTTGCATGTACTTAGTGGAGCTTTATGAAGTTTCGATGAAGTTTGTAACAGTCTTGCACTGGTCTCCTTCTCATGTTTTCTTTTTGAGTAACAAATACCTGAAGACACTTAGCTGTGCAGGGCACCATCTAAGGTGCAGAGGGCCTTCACAGGTAAAATTTCTCTTCGTATATCCTTGACTGAAGTGACGAATACCTCCATGGAGAGCTCTGCAGATGCTTTGCCATGTATGAAGCATGTCAGGAATGTTATTACATTTTCCCAAATCTAATCTCTCAGATGTCCTGCCTAACTCCAGTAGAGAAAGGAAGACACTGCTTTATGGCAGCAGTCACACAGGTGAATTTCCAGCCTGGAATACCACATTCACACCTATTGGTAATCTCCTCCCTTGCTAAGCATTCCACACAGCTCTCGGGGAATTTTCTTGCGCAGCTGATCCCATTAATATGTTCCAGCTGGTTTAAAGATGGGAAGATGCAGGTCATCTTTTGTCCTTAAACCAGAGATCTGCTGTGTTACAGACTCACAGCCAAATGACTGCTTAGAAGGCTTAAGTGCACCCATCTGCATTTTTCCAAAGGTTACTACAGTCAGGCACTGTTTTGGCTGATCTCCTGATTTCTATTACCAATATTTCTCTTTTTGTGATATTTGGATTTTGTGCATTATTCTCAAGCACTCTAACATTATCATTATGGAGAACTATCTTTATAGAGAAAGACAAAGGGAAATCTTCTTCTGTATTAAATAATCCTCAAACTTTAAGATCTAAGCAAAAGATTACGAGACATTGCCTTCCAGGTAGTTTAGGAATAAGGGAACATTTGGCCAAATTCCACGCAGATTTCCACTCCTGGAAATTTCAGGAGCAGCATTAACTGCCAAATGTGGATGACAGGATCATATAACCCTAAGTCTAATGCAGATACTTGGGGATTTAAAGGCCTGCCCACAACACCTTGTAATTATATTGTTATTTTATTATTTTTAAACAATTATATTATTTCTATACCATAATCAATAAATGCATTTATTTTCAATGTGCTAAATTTTAGTTACGATTTTTAATAAAATCTCTTCCATGTAAATTGAGTGTTTCACTCATCATTCTACCTTTGCTAAAATCCTACTGTTCTTGTCAAAATCATTAACTATTTAGATGGCTCTAAGTTCTACTGAAAGATAACAAGAATATCCTGCTGATTTTCATACCATTGATCCCAGGCATTTGACTTCTAATGTCAGAGAGGATCTGATCTCAGTTAAAGGGAATGAGCTCCAGATTAATGATTTTGTACTGACTTACAGCAGATAAAAATCTGTTTGAAGTATTTCATAAAACTTAGAATATAACTCTTGTGAAAAGAAGCTTGAAGTTTTCAGGGGCAGTTCCTGGAACTGGTGATTTACAGACATGTACCATCCCCAAATGTAGTCAGTCTCCAAGCAGAAAGGCTTTGGGGTGTGCTGTAACACGGGAGTCTGGGCAGACACTGCTCCAGTCTCTGACTCCATGGAGCCTGTCCCAAGGTGGTACCACACTGCCTGAAAGAGCATTTTCTTACATGAGACTGAAAAAAGAGCCCTTTGATGGTCACTTCTCTAGTGGGTGTTCATTTCAGGGTCCTGGAAATACGTCAATATAAGTACCTTCTCCTTAACGTGGACATAATCTGGCAGTGTCACTCTCGGAAAGACACTTATCCCTTTCTGTCCTAAACTGTTAGGAAATGCTACTTCTACATATTAGCCCTCCCACACATGGATTCTTTTAAGTGGTGGATGAATGACTTCCACACTGGCTGACAGATGTACTGCTACTACTGCAAGATTTTTTTTTTTTTTAAGTTTGCAAAATGATTTATGCTTTTGAAGGGAAAAGGATACTTTACATTGAAGCTTTAGAATACCAGAGGTTAAATTTTCTTTGGCAGTCTCCTTCTTTTTATCTCTTAATTGATACAGCACCAAGGAGAAAGCAGATTTAATAAAAGATTCCTACCTACAGTTTATGCTAAATCTTTTCAAAAGAAATTCGACTTTATATGCTGAATTTCACTTGCATGATGAAACAGCAACTGCAGCATATGCTCAGTGCCTTGAAAACTGACTCAGTAAAATGAAGGCATCAAGCCAGGAAATGGGTTATGCTACAAAGCAGCAATATTCTACGTTACCAGTTTATTTACTTTTTTCCTGGGAATTTTGGGAATACATTTGCAGCATTAAGTTTAGAAATGGGCAGATGGAAATCCTTTCATTGCACTCATCTCCAAAGCATTCACAAGTAGAACAAAGCACCAAACATTATTCAGAAAGACAAACTTGGAGTATCACATGGAAGAGGGAGCTCACCAGTGGCATACAGATGCAAAAGAGGGAACACTGCAACCTGTGTTTGCTGAGGGCAGGGACCCTTCATGTACACGGCTACAACAGCAGCTGAAGGGAACTGCACACAACATCATTTAAAAGCCAGGAGCACTCCATGAATAAATGAAAAGTTCTGAATTTTGATCCAGGCAGACCTGTGTGCCCTCAAAAACACTGTCCAGTTTGCTCAAACTTTCCATTTCCCCACTGCTAAAACTGAAACCATTTTTGACTACTTTCCAAGCAGTAGACATGGTAAAACAACTCTGCAGCAGCCTACACATATTCAGCCCTCAGTGTGATCTTCCAGCATTTATTGTTAACCTTCATTTTGGTTTTCCATCATCAGTCGGTAACAGCAGGTTTAATTATTGCAGAGTCCTGTGTTGGGAGATAGTGGATTGAATTACTTGAATCCATTTTAATTTAATCTGCCATTCATTAGGTTATTTTTCAGTTATAAGAGTCTAAAATATGGTTTCGCTGGGCTACCGGTTACATTTCACCAATAATTCAGCAAAGTCCATTTCATCATCCAAATGCTGCCATGGGTTTGCATAGATCTGGGTTTAGCCCATGTGCATTTGGTTCAAAGGGCAGCTGTCATTTTTCTAGCATTTCATCCAGTCAGTGATAAAACTTGCAATTCTTTCTAAAACGTTTATCTTGTTGCTTGATCAAAATAAGTTTACATTTCAAATAATCATCCCCCAAGGTCTTCCTTGCTTCCCATTTGTCTACTCTAAACTCTCCTTCTCTTCTGTTTGTTGTTGATCACAGTCATGTACTACATGTAATTTGCCCATTTAAATATGCTCTGATTAAAAGAGGATTAACACATCCCAGCCTTAGTTTTTTTGGATTCTCATGGGTACTTATTTATATTGATCCAGAGTCCAATTATCTTCTATAAATTTACAGAGAACCAATAAAGGATGTAAGTTACCGCAAGAAAATAGCCTTTGTTTAAAAAAATGATTTACATTATTCTTACATCTTTTATGTCATAATCATCTCCTCTTTTTGAATTTTTATTTATGTTTTCATTCATGTGGTTATCTTGATTTACACAGGGAACACCACTGGACTGTCTCTAAAATAAGCACATGAATGAAGAGATTATATAAAATATTAGTTATGTAAAATATTGTATCATTTATTACCAAAAACAAAGGTTTATTTTCAAATGTTGAAGATAGACATGTGATTGCTCTTAATCTCCTTAACTACCACAAACTTTTTCCACTTGGAATTCATTACCATTAGAATTGAAAAATTTAGTAGCCAAAAAAAAGTGAAAGTCACTGAAATACCACTGATCTCTATTCTAATTATCTGATCTCCATTCTTCAGCTGTGGGGTACTGCATCCTCTCTGTGAATAATAAAAAAAGATCAGTTGGGGGGATACTTTTTTTTTTTTAATTTGGATTTGGGAACAATAGCCAGTCCCAGACTACCCTGCATTTCATTTCTGCATAATTTATCTTTCATAACAAAAACATCCTAGCACTGGTACTAACTATTCCATTTCTGAAAGATTTCTTTCCAACAAGAAAGGAAGCAAGTTTATTTTGAGGGTACAATTGTATATCTATTTCAGAAACAAAGTGGTTTCTTAAAAAACAAACCTATATAACTTTAGACTGTCTGAACTAATTCTTTAACTTCCATAGACATTCTACTGAAACATAATTACAGAGAGTTCACCATGCCTTTATTTTCCCTGGCTGGCTCTCTATCTTAACCAATGACATCATATGTTTACTAAAAATGTAGTTTTGAATAAACTTTTCAATTGCATTGCTGGATCCAAGCTATACATCTTAAAAAAAAATACCTTAATACTTGGTAGACAATTCCACTGACTGTAACTCTAGTGTCATTTTGAGAATAATTCTCATCCTAGCTGAGAAAAAAAAAAGCCCCAAAAACAACAAGGATTTTTTAAAAGAAGGAAAAACAATTTGTTGGACTCAAATCTACAGCACTTCAATCTGAATTGCTGCAAATTGTCCTACTTCAGGTTGAAATGGTGTTCCATGAAAAAGCCCAGCTGCTATCATGACAAAATGCCCACCTACTTTGTAGCAGAGGCAAAAACCATCATGAACAACTCAGCCCAGTGCAATATCGCTGAATAAACAACCCAGTGCAAGGCCTGTGGCTTAATACTCACAGCTCCTGAGGAGACTAAAGGTTTGGGAGGCTGCCTTTCCCCATGGGTAACACATGTGCCCAGCCTCTTGGAAAAAACTGGACAACATTCAAAGTACCCAGACTATACCAGGCAATTTAAAAAAGAAAAATAAAACAAAACAAAAAAAGCCAAGGAGATTAAATCGGCATTTTAACACTTTCAAAAATGAATGCATCACTTCAAGCCAATCACATCACACAATAATTATTTCTTCCACAGATGGGACCACCATTATATGCAGAGACATGAAAGAATGTCTTCAGATTCCAGAAACCTCTGATTTTTAAAGTGGGAAATTTGCCAGAACTAGCAGGCTTATTCAAAATAAAGACATTTTCGCTTGATGAGTAACGCAACTAGAATCAGTAATGATTCTTGTGTTGCTGATTTGCTATTTACTTCACAGTTAAGTATTAATACAGTATAAAAACATTTCACTTATTTCAGAAAGTTAAGAACTGAGTTTGAAAATGTGTTCTCAAAAGCTCAGAGTGATGCAAACCTTATTTTGCTGCCTTCCATTGTTCATATTTTGCTTTCTAGATCATCAAGTGAAAAAACCTCAAGTGTTACCCATTAGAGGGATGGACATTGGCCTGGCTTTGCTACATCAGCAAATTGCCCCCTGCAGAACATGAGGGACCCCTTCATCCCTCCCAGTCCTTTTCCCAGCATTTATAAGCCCAAAATGTGCAGGGTAAGCTCACATGTCATTTGTCTTTAGGCCAATTTGGAACCAAGACTAGAGACCTCTTCAAATTATGGAGTCGTTATTTGTCTTTATATCCCAACATTTTAATTGAATAAACCAATCAGAAATGCAATTTCCATTGATGGGGGTTATGAATGAAGAACCATTAAAGCACTTAAAAAAGCAACCATCATTAATGATTTAGTCCTTTGAGATTTCAATCCTTGACTGGAGAGAGTTTCCAGAAGTCTTTATTAAAATTATGCACATCATCAAACAGCCTTTCCATGCAAACTTGAATCATGAAAATAGAAAAGTTTTGATTCAGCCCACATTTTTTCCATAAAATCACCGTTCTTCTATAGAATACAGTTCCCATTAAATAGTAGTGTGTTGTGAGAGGAGGGTAGAATACAGCTAATATATGCAATAAGATTGTAGCAAAAAAAGGATGGTGTTTATATATTTTTTTTTAATTTTTGTTATTCCTAAAAAAAAAAAATCTGGTTTGTCAGAAAGCTAAAGGAAATAAAGATCTTTAATTTTGCAAAATTAGTTTGATTACTTACTCTCATGGGTGACTATGACAGAAAAATAAGGCACAATCACCACTGAAAGTATAGAACACTAGTTGAAATACTAATTAAAATCCATTTTTAAAAAATTAAATTAAATATGGAAGGTATTAGCTATTTGTTGTGAAAAACTCTGAATAATTTTAGAAGGGGAACTGCTACATGACTTTCAACTGCTTTATTTTCTCTCATGGTGGCCCACAAATATGTGAGAACACAGTGACTTTTGGAAAAACTGGATTTTCATTCCCCAGAACACAATGAGACCTAGTTAACAGCACGACACGCCTCTCTGCAGAATTATTCTTTTTTAATTAGGCTTCACAGCGCTGTTATGTAGGACCCATCTCAAAGAGTGAAAAGAGTAGTGTGGTCTCCAGCACCCAACCAACTCCTCATTTCTTATCCAAGTCTGCCAGATAAAGAGGTGGTTACTTTGGTTACTCCACATCAAATGAGCTGAGATCTCCAGCTCACTTCTTAAAGACCAGGGAAGAGTTGCTTTAGTTTAAAATAAGAAGGAAAGTAATGAATATAAAGTTTAGCCCAAGAACCCAAAGACAGAAGAAATTCTCCTTTCAGGAGTTCCTGTTATGACTATTTCCAAAGAAATCTCCTGTCTTATCTGCCTTCTGGAGCACATGCCAACGCTATGGATTTCACATGTGACCCATCAGCATCTCAAGACAGCATTTGCCCTTTCATGTCTAAATTATTAATAAATCTAATGTTTGTCAGCTTTGTCTCACGGTAATTGCTAGTTCATACCTATTTATCTGTTTATAAGAAGGTAATTTCAATCAGAATTCTTAATCCAGGACTGAAAGAATTTTTAAAATAATGAATAAAATGAAAGCTTAAAACAAGTTTGCGTAACTAGAGCTAGAATTTATTACTCCTGAGAGAACAAGGATACAAAATACATGTGAAAACTACACAAAGATTTCTACAAAGTAAAAAGTAGAAAGTGGGAAAAGGGAAAGCTACAGCTCAGTGGTTACACAGAAACTTATGGCATGCATTAAAATATTATAAATTCATGAAGTTTTTTTTAAGTGCAAATGGTTTTTTTAACAGTTCTCACTGAAAAATATGCAAATTGATACCTATGTTGTACACTTGACATATTATCAGAAAGACACCAACACAAATCTATGCATATATACATCAATATATCTGAAATACATTTTGTGGTTCTGTTATTCATAGGCACTGGTTACAAGTCCGTCTAATACTCAGTTTCAGAAATTAAATGGTAGTGCTAATAGAACATTTCTCAGATACTACTAATAAAGGAATTGGCTTTTAAAATGCCAAGAGGATGAAATAATTTGCATTGCCATTTATAAGCATCCAACAACCAAAGAAGTATTTACAAATCATCAACCATACAGATAAAGAACAGTATCAAATACTCTGTGTAAAAAGATAAATAATTAAAATGTATATTCCCACATCACAAAGAAATGTGATCTTACAAATATGGCACCATATGTTTGTAAAACATCAAAAATAAATGTAGCACATAGATACCTCTTCTTATATTTTACATTAAAATGCACAGTACAATGACTGTAAATGTCAATGTCACGACACCCATTGTCTTCAAATTCCTGTTTCTGGTAATAGCAATTATTATTAGAGTCCATGTTTATAAAGAAATTCCATACTTCAGCCTTGGGCTAATATTGCTCTGTGATATTGCTAGACCATGAAACTTACATCCTAAAAAAGTTACATATTTTCTTTAAAATTATCTATTAGAAAGCTACTTGATATGTGAATATTCTGGGAGAAAGTGTGATAGATGCAATCTATTTCTCTGTGTAGCAAAGAATGGATTAAAAAAAATAACTTTTACTTTTGTCACAAATATCAAATTTCTTAGCGAAATATATCCTAAGTTGAGGCTTATCCATTTAAAATTTTAATCATAAACAATACTGCAATTTTCAACACATAATTAGGGGCTTTGTTAAAGTACTTAAACTTCCAAACCCTAATCATGTATCTCATTATGAGAAATGGATCAGAAAATCTGGAACACAACAGTGCTGTGGAGCTCAAAATGCTGATATCCTGTTTTGTACTCTGAGGGTGAATGAGATAATTATAGCATGTGGATGCATTTCAAAGGTTTGTCTGCATGTGGCCATTTATAGTTACATGCCAAATCCAAACAAAAAGTACATTGTTAAAGGCAACCAGAAGTATTACAGTTAGAACAGACTAAGGCAATTAAAATCTTTTTTCCTTCTTTTTTTGGTTTAAAAAAAAAAAATTAAGGTGCAGAGAGAATTTTCTTTCCTGTTTTAATGGGTGCCAAATACTGATTAACAGTGCCAAGGAAAAGTAGTTTTACACAAATGGAAAGACTATTAAAATCTAGAAATATCTGAATTGGATCTTTGATATCCAGATTTTTCCTGATTACCTGCAAAAGGAGTTGGGGGTGGATAGTTGGCTTCCGTGAGCTTACTGATGTCTGACAGTGGTGTTGATGGTGGCGGTGGTAGCAAAGTGCTGTTAGGGCTACTAATATCTCCTTCAGCCACAAGAGTCAAGTCTGCCACATTCTCATCATCTACCATCTGAATGCCTTCAGCCTGCAACTCTCTCGACTGCCTTTTCCACACCGCGGCATTGCTCTCCTGTGCGTGCGGAATTGGAGACAACGGAGGACTAAAAGGAACACTGAAAGTCTTCTGGCTGTGGAGTGCTGCCAAAGCAGACTTATGTTTGTTTTCTGAGTAACCCATTTTCTTTACTGAATTTTCATTAAAGTTTTGCACGGACTCCTGTTTTCCACTGGGTGATGTACATCCGTCACTGCTATCACTTTTTGAAACTCGCTTGCTGAGGCCTTTAGGACCTGCGGGAGTAGATGAGGATGGTTCTGGTCCAGTGGGTGGTAAACGAAGAAAGTCAGGAAGAATAAGGTCTTCTTTCCTTAGCAGTCCACGTTGGTCATCTGCTCTGTTACTTTGTGCTTTGGATATGAGTTCAAAAAATTCTATTGGGGAAAAACCCAAAATTGACAAGTTTTTGTCAGAAAGTGCAATGCTATTAAAACGTACATTTTCAGCACATTTATTTTCCATGAAGATCTTCAATTCTTTCAATGCTGCCTTGAAATAAGATCCCATGTTAATTAGGAACTTTTTCAATTGCAGCAATATTCACTAGCATCACTATAATTAAGACCATCAGCATTGCTATTGTAAGAGTTTTGCAGTTTAGAACAGCTGCAATTCACTGAGCCTTGAACACATCTTCTATTTTACGCAGTTAATAAATCTGTACACACATGCAGGATTTTTTAATTCTTTATACAAAACAAGGCTCTAGTCTTACAGACAATGGGTGCACGTTTTTATATTCTGGATGGGTTTTACCCATCTTAACTCAAAAATAGCATGCCATTTGAACATTCAAAGATTCAGAATGTTGCAAACTTCCTCATTATATTGACTTTCTCTCAGAGTAATTCTATTTTATCACAGTTTCAATTCAATTCATGGTGTAGTTTTAAACCAGGATGTTATCATCACAGGGTATGATCAGATGATGATTTAAATAACCCCATTTTAATTGGAGCTGCAATGAATCAGTAGCTTACAGGTAGTCAGTAACCATCCAATGAGCCATTACCAAAAGCGATGGGGCAGCTTTTTAAAGAGGCTTTAACACAATTAGAAGTGATTTTCTGATCATGTCCCTAATGATATCCAATGGTTTAATATGTTTCTATAAATAATACTCATAGTAGATCAACACTGTTCTAAAGAGTTTCAAAACTTGGCAACAAGAAACTTATCAACTGTAAGCCAAGAATTATACCACTCCTCAAAAAAGAAGCATTGCAACAATAAACAAACTCTTTGGTACAAAACACAGACATATAAAAATATGTAATTCTTAATATAGGGTCTCTGCATGTCCTAATTTTTCAAGAAGAAAGCACTTTAACTACAGAATATTAAAATATGCTTAAAAAGGCCATCTCCAACAGATTAAATAAAATCAACAGTTCCAACCCAGCTTATAAATACTGTTTGAAGCAAAAGCCATTAAGGAATAAAGCAACAGAACATTAGTATCAGTTTTAACTTAGCGTAATATGAAGTTGTACACTTGCACTTGTATGACCTTATTCCTAAATCCTCTACTCATACTTGGCAGGCTTTGCAATGTATTCATAAAAATGGCTTTTTAACATGCTTTTTCAAATGCTGTAAAATCTGAACGTAGCCAAGATGGAAGCTTCAAAATGCTTCTTATTGCCAAAGTTTTGCAAAATGGCAGTAGGCATATTAAAACATGCAACATTTCTAAGATGTGTCATACAAAAATGTTTCTGAAATTTCAAAGTTCATAAACAGTTGTTTGTTTTTGCATTAAAAAACAGTCTACAACATTTGGTATGCATTTTCCAAACTTTGACAAATCACAAAACTCAAAATAAAATGTGAAAGCCTCGAATTCTGAAGTTTTCAAATTATGTTAATGTTTTACTCAGTCCTAGGAAAAAAAATGAAAGTATTAAAATGTGGAAAACAAGTTAACAAAAGAGTAAGCAACAGAAAATAATTTTAAATGCACTAATATTTTGTAATAACACTTATATGAAAAAACATGTATTTTGCACTAGAAGTTTTAGCCATAGCATTTTTTTTCAGTTCTAGTCAGTGGACATTTATTCACAGATGAACATTCAAAGGTAAACATTCATTTGCTGTATAAATGTGCATAACCAGGTTTTGGATACTCATACAGGGTAATTCCAGCAGTAAATTTTAATCTGTGGGTCAAATATGTCCTTTGAGGTTTTTTTTCTACATGGGAAAATAGGGAGGAGCGTGTAGGGTTGACAGACAGGTGATCACTTCAGTTCATGTCCTAGGGCACAGGGTGTTATGCCAAAATTTCTAGTGCTACATCATTTTTATTTCTCTTTTGCCCATAGACATCTTTATATAAGAATGCAAATTCCCTCATGAGATTTTTTCTGATGATATCACCAGAACGATTAAGATGTAAAAAAGGTAAAAATAGGATTCAGGAAATGCAAGATTACCAATAACCTCTTTGCTTATTTCTACTTCTAAACACCTTTTGCTGAATGCAAGTTTTTCTGTTGCCCATCACGTCTCCTCCACAGTCTGCCCTGCCCTGGCTGTTACAGAATTCAGCAGAAAACTTACTTAGAAAAATTCTTACCTGAGTACATTTGGGTCTACACTACTGTGCAGTGCCTGTCAAACACTTATATAGAGGTGAACAGAAAGCCAAGCTTCTACACAGCTTACAGAGTATCAAATGGGATGTTCAACTGCAGTGGAGTAACTAATTCCTTTTATTTTACAGGAATTAGGTACCCCTTACTTTTGAAAATCCCACTGGACACCTACATTGGTGTTTAGGTATTCTTAAAATTTTACCTTCAACTTATGAAAACTTGACAATTCAAACACACCAAACAAAAATATAATGGCCATGACTATGATTTTCACAACACAGTATTAAACACGTGGTACCTACACAGACACAAAATTTTTCTAAGACTACTTAGGTTAATATGTAAGCTATAAAGTTCACATACCCTCTGCTTCATCCAAATTTATTTTCTGACTTTTTTTTTTCCCAATCTTTGCAATAGAGTCTTCTCTCTTTGACAGCCGGACTTCCCTAGCATTTTTTCCATTTTCGCCTTTCATTTTGATAGAATTAGACTTTCCTAGAGTTCTTCCCTCTCCCTGCATTAGAAGGAAAGTTAAGGTACTACTTACATTCAGGCTCTATCATTGTATACATAATATTGCCTAAAGGAATGAGGAAAGTTATTTTGGAAACACATTTCTCTAACACCACAACAAATGCTTTAGTTTAGTCTTGATTATGGCAAAGAACATTTGCCATAGCAGTTCCCAAAAATGTAGAAATAAATATAATATTGTTTACTCTGAAGAATTCACATGACAGAAATGGCCTTTGAACTACAGAGTAGTTCAATTATTTTCAAACATAGATAAGCCAATGAGACACGAAACAACAAACACAACACAGTGAAAGAGTTAACTGATTCATCATGAAGACAAAGTTCTTCACAAATAAATGCTGTTGACAGTGGAAAACTATCAGACAGATAACAGCTATATTCAATCTAGTTACATAATTTGGCCAATTCAAAATCATGTGCGAATGCAGCCTTTGATACAGAATTCTAGAAGGAAACAGAAGATGATCTAATGGAGAAAAATCGTTGCAGAAGACTTACAGTAGATCCTTGACTTCTTGAAGAAGATACAGTTGCAGTCTGTTTTACTAATACGCCTCTTTGTTTCTCTGCAAACATTGAACATAAATATACCTTCTGTAACTACCAACTTATAATTCCCCAAAGAAGCAAGATTTAAGGGACAATGATGGACACAACAGATTTTTGCTTTAAAATTGCTTTAATATGTACTCAGAAAGTAAAGAGTGAGCACAGTTGATAACCCTGATACTTTTCAGTAAAAACCTACCAGAATCTCCCTCCCATCTTCAGATTGTCCTCACACTGGCATTATTTTTAAAGTTAAAAGATGCTGAAGTTTCACTTACATACTAAATTTTCAGTTGCTTTAGATCAAATAATCGTAAAATCTGATAATTCAGTTTGCAATTCTCAACTTTATAATTTAGAAAAGAAAAAGAAAATCAGCAGAACAGACCATTGAAAGGCCATGTTGAATCTTTTCCATCCTGTTTCACGCATCAACTATTTTGTAGACACTGCTGTATCCTCCTTGCCATCTTCTAAGTAACCAAAAGCCTCCATCAAATTAGATCTGCCTACAGCAAATTTAGTAACACAGAATCACAGCCCTCTTTCACTGGTACATTGCCACAGAACCAACCCACTGCCAGAATGATCCTCTATGATTTAGGCTTTTACAGATGCTGGCAGCACACTGGATTTAGGCTTTACTTGTAATCCTTAAACTAATTATGTGTGAAAGTATTCAGATTGAAACTATTTTTCAAAATAACAATTGGTTCTGTTGGTTAGGAAAATGACAAATTTGATTCTCCTCAACAAATACCTCCACCTTTATAATCCCAGTTCTTCCTCAAAGAGGATCTCTCCTCTAAATCTATTTAATTTAACCATATCTAATTTAGTTTTTGAAAATAAGTGTTCAATATCTCTAAAAAGGTCTCCTAATGAAACCAAACCTTTACACAAAAGGCTGTTTACATTAATCTAGAGTGTTAATTGTGCCAAGAGGTTGTCAACTGATAAATTTTTATTTTTCCAATTATGTTGCCTGGGGTCATGAGTTTTTATCCTTTTTGGTGTTATTTTCAGAAATCATTACTTAAAACTGGAGAAGTAGGCTCTGGTACTTTCTCAGGCTTAAGAAGGATATTATGATAGCAGCATATACAGCTGCTGTACAAACTGCATCTGTTTTCCTTATACAGAATGTTCCTTATTGGTATGTCCAGTCGTAACACACTGCTACAGTTCCTCACTGAATAATTGCCAAATGCACAGAAGATATTTGGCATTTGACTCTCATTACTATTACTGGGTGCTGTGTTCCTAAGTTTGTGTGTGGATCTGTGGCTGAGTGCAAACAAAAAATTCAGATATTACTACTGCAAAATTTCTTACAGCAACAGTAAAAGTACCTGCTATCACAGATTAAATTAATCTTCAATCTTCAGAAAATTAACTGCTTTTTAGTTAAAAAGACTATATGCCATATGTGATATATCTAAATTTAATCACATTTACCTCACCTTCACAGCAACAGGAAAAACTAGCCATAGTCAGGGTTTGTAAAACTGACTTGGAACCATAAACAAAAGCTTTTATACAAACTTACCTCTACCCTTTGATGGCTCTTTTGCATCTAGAACAACCCGTTGACCATCCAGATTAGATATAGGGACACCAAGATCAAGGGGTTCCTGCTCACCACTCTAAAGTCGGATCACAGTTTGTATGTAATAGAGAAAAAGCTGTTTTCAGAACAAATTTATGCAGTCTGATGTTTTTGAAAGAAAATAAGCAAAGCGTTTTTATGCTTCAGAGTAGCTTCAATCTATCCTTCTACCATACTAAAAATGTTTATTCCAGTGGTGTAAAACTACCTAGATTTCAATGAGTATAGTCCTATTCTGTGAGAAGAATGGTATTTGGGGAAAAAAAATACATGGAGGAAAAAAAATCATCCAATTTGTAAGTGTGCTCAAATACTCTAGCACCATTAGTGTGTATGTTCAGCAAGTCATGTTTTTCAGAGGACACTTCAGATTCTTTTTTATTCTATATTAATTGTATTTCATTAATTTTGTAATTTCATTAAATGAAGTTACCTTTATATGAACGTGCTTTTCAGTTATCTTAAAAACTTGGACTGGTTCAGCTAAGAGAGCATATATACTAGAAATACCATAAAATTAACTTTACATTCCTAGGTATTCCAGCACAATAGAAAAGAGAACATGCTAGCCAAGAGTTCAGTAGTAGAGAAGTTGAATCAGTCTGCTTTCACAAAATATTTCTGCAAGGGGATTTGTGGCAACTTTCATGATTCCCAGGACAATGGAACAAAAGCTTTAATCCAACCAACTTTCCCTGGCTAATAATGGGAGTTGAGCTCTGGAAGAAGCAAAGTTCAGGCTTGCTTATTTTGGATGTTGGATTTACTCTGAAGAGAATATAAAACAGACGTAGACTAAATATTTGAGGTAACTACTACTAAGCCTAATGGTTATAATTACAATGCATTTTATCTCAAAATGTAGCTGTAGATATTTTAATGCCTAATTCTCAGGAGAGGAATCATTCCAGGGATTATCATATGATCTCCAGACAGAAAATATTGCTGCTTGAATTACATCAAAGAATACTTACTAGTCTTGCCACAAGTTCATTAAGATTTAAACCATATTTTGCAACAACAGGCCTTAAGACCTCTGTTACTGGTTTGGTGGGTTTCGCCTTCAGACCAACTGACCGATTGATAGGAACAAGATCCAGCCTGAAACACAGCAATTGTAACATCAAGTGTGAAATATTCCAGTAAATAAGGTGAATAGAAATATGTAAAATCCAATGCACAGCAAAGTTATACCAATTTACAGCTAGTAACTAGCTGGAACTGCAGTAACATGAATGTATGCTAAACCAAAGCAACAAAGAATTTATTATTTTATTTTTATTTCTTTATTATTATATTTATTATTACTTATATTTAACACAAATAAAAATTGTACTGTTTTACTTGGCAGAGCTGAGTGAAGGCCTGAGCCAGTCAATTTCAGACCAAGGAAAAGCATTCCACAGCACTTCCATATTTACAGGGAGATTTCTCTGACCAGTTTGGTCCAGGAGTCCTTCCAAAGAGACTCCATGCCTGAACTATAGACTTGGATGCAAGAAAAATATTTCTTCTCAGTTCCACAAGACTGACTCACAACTTCTTGTACAATTACACAAGATGGATCTGGACAAGTATTTTAATTTTCAATCAGACTAACAAACACAGTGGAATTCCAGATGATGCTACTTCTTTAGGGTTGGTGCCACCATATGATGAAATATTGGTATAAGAGGAACTTATATACCAAAGCTGAAAAAGTAATTAACTTAGAATTTACAGGCTAAAGACAGCTCTCTTCAGAGCCTCCTTTACAATTTTGCATTATTAAAACAGCAAAATAATAATGAAATACAAAATTTTTTAAAAAATTAAACCTGAACAACTTTCATTGGCTTCTATTTCCCTGCACAGAGCTGTGCCTAGCTTTGGTTTGGTTTTGGCCTTTTTTTTTTTAATGCTCTTCATCTGTGCCCTGAGTCCTCCACAAGCCTCATTTGATTGTAATGGTACTATAGTATGAAATCAAGGACAAGCTTGTTACTAACAAAAAAATCAGAAGAAATGTACATCATCATCAGATATTACTATTATCAGTAATTTTTTCAGTCACAATTAAATACAAAACTCATGTTTTATCTCATAAAAGTTACTTAAATACAAGATGTTTAGTCATGTTGACTTTTCTCTTCCACAAGAAGCCAGAATAACTGAAACTTTGTCTTTCATATTTTCTTTGAATTCAACAGTTACTAGATTGAAATGATCCATTTTAATCATTAGTTGGTAATTGATGCATAAGTAGCAAACACTGAGATAACTAAGTATACCCACATAGTATTTCTCCTTTGTCTGAAAATGTTCCAAATATTTAACTATATTTGCTTACATAGCATCTACCCAGAGAATGGAATAATGTAGAACATTTCTACATTTTAATTAACACACAAATAACATATGGTACTGCCTACTTAAAGTTCCTTTTTAACTTGGAGACTCAACAAGCTCACACCTAATAAAAGACTGCTCAATCTCAATTTAAAAATTGAATATGCCATGCAATATTTATTAACTTGAAGTACCTTTAAATAGAAAGGTATTAAATAGAAACTAGCCCAGCTGCCTAAGGAAAAGTAATATGGAGCCAAAATAAGGAATGCCTCACAAAATAAACTTCATTCACTTCAAAAGTTCAGGTCAGTAATGTAATATATTTTACTTCAATACTTTTTCCTGAAATAATTATTTCAAGAGTTTTCATAGCATTAGTTTGGATTCATTTCGGAAAAAAACACAAATGTTTTGAAAAAAAACACATGCTATCAAATATATTACATAAAACTAAATATATCATGTACTGCATTATATTATATCCATACTAATAATTTAACATTGACTTGTTTAAGATTCAGGTTCATCAGAGAAATTTTATTTATACAATTAGTCTTACAGTAATTTTCCAGGTGGGCATATATATGCAGATATAACTGAATGGGGACATGTCATCAATAAATATATCCATTTAATTTTAAGACTAGGAGACTCACAATTTGATTTCCATATCTTTCATAAACATGTCTCTTTCTGATGTGGAAGGTCCCTCTGGACCCACAGATCTGTCCAATGCTTTCAGAGCTGCCTCAGCTTGAGCATTTTGACATCACAATAATATTTAACTGTCCCTAAACTGGAACACCGGCATCAAAATCCCACTTGTATCCTAAGAACAATCCAGAAAGCCCCCTCCTGCAGCTGCACAGCCTCCTGTTTCACTGCACAGGTAACTGGCAACATATCCTTTACTGCACTTACAAAAAGTAAAATGGAAAACAGGGTGGGAAAGGTCAGAGGAAGACACTACTTTTGACTCTTACCGAAATAAAGTGCGTTTTTCCAAGCGCAGGTCCCGAGACTCCAGGATGCTGCTGTCCTGGTGCAATACCAGGGGCTACAGAACACGTCAGGGATAAAAGAAGAGAGAGTAAATTGATTTTAAACTATGTAAAAAAGAGCAGCTGTGCTGTTAAATTTTTTTAAGGTAACTCAGAATATTATTAATATAGGCTGCACTCATTCTAGTGACTGCTCCTTTACAATATGGAACATGATTAAAATGTGTTTTCTTTTGGCTAGGTATGAAACAATGACCAACATTCAATTTCCACTGGAGTCAGCAGGTATTCAGGAATTTGTTTTTTAAAACAAACTTAGATTCTTCAACTTCTATAAATTACATAGAATAATGCATTAGAAAATACAGCCAGCTAACAGTCTTTAAAAGCTTTAAAAGAAAAAGCCCGTAACTATGAACGTTCATTGATTTTTGTCATTGTAATCATCTATATGGATCAAAAGCATGAATTTAAGAGAATAAATACTTCATGTCCACAACTTCTCTTTGAATTGGAGAATGCTTCTGTTGGACTAAGAGCCATCACACACACTGCACCACCCACACAGATTGTTGTCTTGGAAATTTTCCTCAGTAATAAAACCTGTACCTCATCTCTAGCATTAATGCATCTCATTCATCTTTGAACAACTGAATGACACTATGTTTTTGGGCTTTAATGCAGTAGCATCTACTACCAGACATTTGTCTTTGTGGATAATTCAATTCTCCTTCAATTAACCAGCACTGCCAATGTAAAGCTATGGGCAGAACCAGGAGATACGTGTCAGTATGGAGAGAACAGAATTCCTTATTTGTAAAATGGGGAGGAAAATGCTTCCAAAACAGCCCAGGAATATGCAGTACCTTATCACCTCCAACTAGAAACAGGTCCACTGCAGCTATGTTGATGCCATGTTTCTCACAGACCCCAGAGAGCACCTCCTTGATGGAGAACCCTGATTTCACAGCCATTTTGCTTGATGAGCCATCAGGAAGGTTTACACAGCAGTACTTGGGGGATTTGTCTTTATCTGGTACAAATGCAGGCAATCTTGAGGTTTCAGACTTGAAAGGAAAAAGAAAAGTCAGTGCCCAATGAGAAAATTAGGACTGGGTATAAATTTTTAGAGCCCACACAGACTGAACCAAGCCAAGAACTATACTTTCTACCATGCTTTAGAAATCCCTCCAAATACCACAAATATTAGATAAATTTAAATCCTGGGAAAAAAAATTTAGAAAGAGATCATAATACCGCACAAATCTAAATTTATTTCAAGAACAGATGATGTTTTACACAGTGAGTGTGTAAAACAGTTACAAGATTTACTAAAGAAATACTAAGTAAAAACTGTAAAAGTAAATTAAATCTTAGGCATCCAAATAGTTAAATGTCTCTGCTCAGTAACGTCCTGCTGATGTAAAAATTACCATTGGCAGCCTATGAATCAATATTTAAGTGAAGAGGAATGCCTTTAAACATCAGGTTCCTCAATCTTTCCTCTCAAAATTTCCTCTTCTTTCAACATAATATGAATTCTATGCACAAATACACCACAAAGAAATTAAAATTTTAATATTATTTGCTTTGTGATCATTAATTGTTTTTATTAAAGGGAATTAGAACTACAATGCTATGGGCTAGGTACTAACCTTTATTCTAGAGTAACAGTAGAATTGTAACACTACAACTAAATATCAAAAATATCTTTGAAAATTTAACAAAAAGCTCACTTAAAACTTAAAAGGACACTAAAAAATACTGGTTTTGACAGCCTTTTAGGGTACTCATCATGCTTTTTCTCTTTTCTTTAACTTGGTGCTTCTCATTCAAATCACAGTAACTTTCTGACTTAAATCAGGTGGGAGTGGGAGAGAAATGAGGGGTTGTTGCTTTAGGGAGGCTTTGCATTTTCTGTTTTTTAAGACAACACTTTTCTGCAACAGAAATAAACATGACTTCACCATGCTTGTTTCCCTGATCAATATTTTTAGCATAGATTAAATTACACAGTTATTAGTTAATGGTTAATTACACAGAATCTAGTCTATCAGAGAGATATCAAAAGCACAAAAAAAACTTCAAAATTTCCTTTTTTTAGAGTCTTCCTCTATGTCAACAAAGATAAACAAAGTATTACATCTATGTTTTATTAATACTGTTTTAATTTTGCGCCTCATTAGTTTTACACTGTGAAGGCAGAACTTGATGGTTAGAAATCACAGTGTCTTCACTTGTTAATTTCTTAGGTGACAAAGTGTTCACAACAAACTTCTCAGGTTTTTAGGATCAAGTTAAGTCATTATGACAAAAACATACAACTTTAAAAGAAACAGAGAAGTACCACAGACATTGGCACAACAAAAATCAACCTAATGCAACTTGCATCCCCCTTATTGCATAGGCCAAGAAGAGGAAAAGCTTTAACTTGTGGTTGTTTAAAACAGATTCTCATCCTTGCAGGTAGAACAAACTGGTTTTAAAGAGCTACAGTCTTTAAAAGTGAAACTTTATTCTGTAGTTCACTGGTGCCTGATGTTAAGACAGACAAGATGCAAAGCATATCCAAGGACAGCATAAGAAGTAATACATGAATACAACCTCTGCTGCATTTCTAACAAGTTAAAATTGCCTAACATCTTGTGCTGCAGCTGTATCACTTAAAAACCCTTTCCCAAGGCATTACATCAAACAAGCTACATCACACTACTTAGAAAATCAGTAATTCACTGTTTCATCTGCTCCCCCACTGGTTCATTAGTAAGAGGCAGCCATTACCAAGTCGAGACTGGCAGTGGATGACGTGGAGCCTTGTGATTCCCGTCTGTACGACAATCCATTGGACTGAAAAGAATCTGTTTGTGCAAAGAATCAGCAATCAGTAAAGAGGCTTATTTTATTATTTATTATAATACAGAAAACTATTTCAAATATTAGCTTGTTGGGTCACAAATTTTTCTTTTTACATTAAAAGGAAAGAAACCACCAAATCTTCATACTGTGCACAGAAGCATGGAAACCAAAGCAACTTTTGGTCAACTGCTTCTTGGTTATGTAACCCCTGAATAAACCCACCTGTTTTTATATTTAAAAAAAGAAAAAAAATTATCTTTTTTTAAAAAAACATTAGTTTAGTTAACTAGATTTAACAAGATTTCAATATTTCATCTTAAAAATTATTCTACCTCTTCAGATATTCTCAAGGGAGATAAATATTTTTAAAAGTGCAAGTATACTGTTAAAGCACTAAAATCTAAGACAATTACTGGTCACTTTCAGAAGGTTATGTCTATGATCTCAGCAAATGCCTCTGATGTCTTTTCACATATGAATATACTAAGAACACCCAAATTATCCATACGATCAAAGGTATCTTGTGGGTCTGGGCATTTACCAGAAGCAAAAACTACATTATCAAATATGGACCAAATTTGGTGCTTTGCTGGAATTTCTTCATTATTTTTAACTCAACAGAATAATTTACTGCAAAACTTTTGTCTCCTCTAGAGGCCATGTACAGGTGCTCTCATAAGGGAACTCTTCCTTAAACTCTCAAACACAATTAAGTAACAAAACAGCAGGTTACAAGGGCTTTCACACCTCTGACTCTCCTTTTTCATTTTAGTCAGGGAAGGTGAAAACAGATGGTGACTGTTCAAAAGTGAACATACCTGTGTGTTACTGATAAAAGAAAGAAAAGTAGGATAACGCAGATGGAGGAATTTTTAAATAGCTGTAACTATAGCACTATTTGCTGTACTGCTCCTGGACTTTTCTGTAAAGATTTGAAATTATCTTTCTATAAAAATAGCAGCTCTCTGCTTGAAAAAGCAATTACCAGTACAACGAAAGGCAGAATGTTCCAAAACGTAGAAAAAAAGTCTTGTGGAAGTCAGTAAAAACAAATTTAAATATTGTCATATTTTCATCTATTTACTTGTACATCTTCCACAAAACTGCAGCAATACTAGCCACACTATGGCCTTCTGACTTGACAGCTCTTTTCCTCTGTCACTCCCAAGAATGCACTTAGATAGCAACTAATCATGGTGAGATTAGCCATATCTATTGCTGAAACAACCTTGAAACAAAGCGCAATGTGATACTCACCGTTTGGATAATCACCATTTTCCCTTCTCTTCTGTGATTTTCCCAAACTTTTACTTCTTGACCATGAGAAGAATGTTCCCCTTTTTTTCTTCTCAGTGTCCTCCTCTCCTGACTCTTCATTTAAAGATCTTCCTGACTTCGACTTACCACTTAGCTATCACCAAAACACAATTAAATCACTGGTTGGATCACAGGTGTGAGTATATTGTCTAAAATAAACCTTCCCACACTTCTTCCTAAAACAAGAGTGTGATGGCCAGGTTAGCTGCCTTCTTTACCCCACGCACAAGTGTCTGTGCCAACATCCCTCTCAGCAGCAATCAAACAAACCCAAAAAAACCTCACCAGTGGCAACAAAAAGAAATACAGAGATGGAAATGTGCTACTTGGTAGGGAGTTCAAAACAGTAGCTGGAAACGAGCCATGGAGAGCTCCAGCAAATATGAAAGAACTGTCCCCAGCTCACCAGTAATGCCTAAGTTAATGCAGAAAGGCCATTTGCCTTGCTTTTAAAACACTGAATTTCACTTTGGTATTTTTCCTAGGCTAGGCTTGAACATGAACAGCTTTCAAAGACAATGATAAAGTACTGTTTAACATTTACAAGTATAATCAAGTATTTATTAGAGTTGAAGAATACAAATGTCAGGAATGTTTGATATTAAACTAAACTTGCTTTTAACAAGCTAGTATTCTTGTTAGATTATTAGAATATTCCTTGAAATGCTACTTTTTAAAGGTTCCTAGTTATAAGAATACATAATGGCAGATGGGGTAATCTGTAGTGATTGACATGAAAAATGAGAAGTTATAATTTACCCATACAGTTATGTAATGCTATGGTGGTATTATCTACAAGAAGAAAAAATAAACCCTAAATAATGTCAAGGGATCAGTCAGTAAGACTACTGGTCTAATTTTTAAGCAACTGTACTTATTTTACACAGAATTATCTTACTTTAGTAGGAGCTAAGAAGTTAGTTTAGGTTAAGCCCTCTCCAAAACTTCTAATGTCTCCTCTCAGCAAAGGTTAAATTATTCCCATATTCAACCAAAATAAGCTTCTGAACTGGTGCATTAACAAAATAACCCTTACTTTTTATTTGCACACATATAGTTAAATAATAATGAAGATTTAAAATTATATTCAATATCTAGAAAATTGATTCAAAGGCAAGGATAAAAAAATAAGTATATTCCTGAGTACATAAAAATTTTGCAATTGTATTTGCCGGCATCTCTAGCCACACATTTTAATTTTATTTTATATATTATCTTTGATTTTCTGAAGAACTTGAAAAACATTATTTAAAAACACAGTTTTGAGATAACAACAATGCAAAAGTCACCTTTTTTGGTGTTGACATGTTGGACTTCTCTGAACTGACACTGTGTTTAGAAGTGGGGCTGCTGGGAACACGCTGAGGATCAGGAAGAGGACGTCCCTCCACTTCAGCTAAGATGCATTCTTGGTAAAGCGGGGATTTGAGGAAGCGAGTATAGCTATCAAACTTCATCAGGTTAAATATCTGAAATTAAATGGCAGTGGATAATGGGTACCTACATTCCAGTAACACATCAAGAAAATGAAGCTACTTTGCAACAGGAAACTCCCACAAAATTTAGGACATCAGGCTGTAAACAGCATAGGTATGACATTGTTTAGACCTGGCTAAATACACTGTACCCATTTTAAAGTGGAATATAATTTGATCTATTCCCTTATTACAGGTTCAGAAAATAAGTTATGATTTGTGCAAACTGCAAGCTGAGATGCTGTAGAATCTTGACATCCTCTTTTACTGTGTTGATGCCATTCCGTGTGGAGCATGTGGCAAGCTGGCCATTTAAAACATTTTAAAGGTTATTACACTAGCACTGTATGTGACAGGATTAAGTTATACAAGTATGTTTTAAGGTAGCTGTGAACAAGAAGTTTATGTTCTAAAACACACAAACATGATATAATCACAATATGCAATAATACACAATGATACAAGACACACAAAGTTATTGCTGATGTGAGAAGAAGCTGGGAGTCCTTTACATATAATGCTCACAGAGTCACAGAATCATTTAGGCTGGAAAAGACCTCTAAGATCATCATGTCATTAACCCAGAACTGACAAGTGTTAACAGTAAACCATAGTCATGTGCCCAATGATAAGGAAAAAACCCATCAGCATCTCTGGACAATTCAATAATCAAGGTGCTGTAGATCTTGAAAGAGAACAGTTTACATTAAATGACCAACATTTGTCTTTAACCACAGAGGAAGAAAGCAGCTCTAGACCAGGCCTGGAACAAATATCTGAGGCTGATTTAACTGAAGCTGAATTTATGAAAGTGAAGAAGAGCTTTTTCTTAAATGCTAAATAATGTTTAAATTTTGGTTCCATTTTTGCAAACCTGCTGTTTTAAGTGAATCCATACTTTTAGCCCACTGTCTTCTCCCATGTTTCAGTTGATCTGAAAAAACAGTATGAATGGCCACTTCTTTGGACATGGCAAACTGCTCACAAGCAAAGGAAGGTAGGCACCACCCAGCAGATTATGGCATTCCCAAGAGTATAAAGGAAAGTCCATCACTGAGACTGAGTGGCTCATTTTTCACACCCTTCTCAACTTTAGCCCAAAACTTATCTTGTAAACAGCAAGATAGAGCAGGGAGAACTTGATCCTGCAGAGTCACAGAAACCTAACTCAAAGTGAATGCCAACTTCCATGGTTTTGACTTTCCCATCTGTATATTCCCATTCCTGCTTAGGTGCTGCCTGTCATCTTTGTTGGGCCTTTTAATGCACTGTTTTCCACATGGTAAGCTACAGAAAAATACTTCTGTATATGCTGCATATTTGACAGTCTGCAAATTAAACATACTTAATACAGCAAAAAAATTACAACCTTTTAACTTTGCTGGACAGAGTCATGAGAGGGTAACTAATTTACCTTGAGCTGATTATCATTTGCCCCATGTTTCTAGCCCACACTACAGCCATTATTTCCTATATTTAGAATTATTATCATATTTACATACCTTAATGATTTCTGCTTATTGGGAAAAGGCTAGCAGATGCTAGTTCTTGTTCTTACAAATGAGAAACATATATTTTAAAAACATAATTTGAAATTTTCAGATAAACAAGAGTAGAAAAACTTACATCCATTATCAACTCTATATGAAGTACATGCTGTTTTTCTTATTTCAGTATGTTCAAGTGACCTACACTGTCCTCCATCCAGGAACACTGAAAATGCTTGTTCTTATTCAATTTACAAAAAGGAACAACATCCTAACTAGGTGCTTTGGCTGCATCAACACTGGCATTACAACCTCTAACAACAAGATCATGGACAAATTTGTCAGGACATGGACAGAAAGCAACCTTCAGGGGTATTCCCAACAGGCAGTGCTTGAAAGAGAATGGCCTGAAAGCGTTTCCAAGGAACTTTCCCACACACTTCTGCCACTCCTCTGCAGCCTTACAGCAACACTCCCTATTCCCCAGCATCACACTCATCCAACAACCACCACAGAGCAGCACCCTCGCACTCTGCGGTCAGTGCTCAAATCTAAAAAATCTTGTGAAAGACCACAAATGCAGAGCTTTCACTTTATTAAGGTTGTGTCACCACCATGAGCTGAACTTTGAGAGTCTGTGGGTGTGTTGCAGTAACTACACAACCCACAGCTGCGTGTTCTCAAGTGGTGCTGTCCACCAAGACCACAAACTGACCTGCAGAACCACTCACTGACACCAAGAAATTAAGGGGCACCAAGCAGCTGATTTGCCAGCACTGACCTCAGCCAGGCAACACAGCACCAGCACTTCAGACAAGCTCCAAGGCCACATCCTGCAGCAGAAGTAACTCTCATCCTGCCTCACTTCATTTTCAGTGAAAGGAGTGGGTCTGACTGAGGCACTGACAGTTTGAGGTAAGAGGTCAGGCACAGACAGGCCGTGTGGCTGGGACTGGACCCACAGCAGGACTTCTCGTGAGCATTTTCTCCTGCATTATGAGCCCTCCAACCAAGGATACAGCATTTCCAAAGGGACAAAACCTGCATCAACCCTGTCATCTGACTCATCAGGACACCTTGCACTCCACCAAACAAATGGGAGAGGATAAGGAGGAATTCAGGCATAGTCTCCACAACACCAGGATGACAAATGCATAAAAAAATGTCTGGGAAGGTGCTGACTGGTAATTCCCACAGAAGGCTCAGGCTTGGGAGGTGCATAAGGAGTAGCTATAATGCTGGAAGCTACCAGACCAGCAGTCAGACCTACCCTTCTATCTCCATTTTGCAGGAGGATGACACTGTACCCTGCTGCTCAGATTGCCCAAAAGCACGTGGTCTGAGATTGTGTCCTAAGATTGTGACCTGGTTCCTTAATGCTATAGCCTTGATTTCAAAATGATGATATCAAAACTACTTCTACTAATAAACTGGTGGGGTGGAAGAGTTACCAAAGAGATGACTTCAGAAAAAAAACTAGAAACTTAAATTCTACAGGAAATGTAAAGTGTATCCTATTGTTGCATAACTGTTCTGCTTATCAATAATTATTTAAAATACATCTACTTCAGAGGTCTTCAGACTCCAACACTTCTAAAATCTCTTACCCTGACAGTAGTATTAAAGCATAAGAGAACAACTCCCTTAATACAACTGACATTTTAAAAACCAAAATTAGACACTATTTGTGTACTCAGCTCTCCACCAAAGAAAAGCAAAGCAGCCATATGCAAACATTCTATGCAATGGTGCAGCAACACATGGAATTATTTACTTGCACTAAACCTTCATTTCAATAATAGTACTTTTCAGATTATTTTTTAGTTAAGTGAAAATTTTCTCTCCACATAACAGAAAAACAGCCAAGCAGCCTTTTTTCTATTCTTCTAACAGAGTCTAAAATATACAGCATGTAAAACTATATTTATAGATTATAAAGGAGAAGATAACAGACATAAACATAGAGCATTCATGGTTACTATGGTTACCTGAAGTTGCTGTTCCTTGAACATATCTGGATGGGGAGAATTGAGAATATCATCTGCCAGCTGTGCCTGGCTGTCAATATTAACTGGGGTTGTAGCTTTGCTACACAAGAACTTACTGAAGATCTCCCGAGCCCTGTAAGAAAGCTACAGAAAAGAAATGCTAAATGTATGTTGGTTTTAAAACTGTATTTTTAGCTAGGCATTTCTTACATTGATATATTCCACCCAAAAATAGATAGCCACTCCTGAATCTTTTATATATGTATTTTTCATATATCAGCTTTTGCGAGTTTTAGGCACATAAATAGGGTTTTTTCTTTAAGATCACAAACGTTCATCAAATATTTCTTGAACAGTAAAAGTTGTCCTCCAAATAAAAATTAAAATAATAAAGCAGTGAAGCACAGCAGATATTTTTTAAAAAGAAGAGTAGATTTTTTAAGATTTTAGACCTTTTACATAATAGTTACTATTTAAATACATCCTCTAAAATTCAATTTCTAGAAGTGAGAAAAAGGCAAGCATATATATGAATATTTACAGTCAAAAGCGCTCATTTTTAACTTGTTTACTTTGAAACATCCACATCACAAAATTAATGAAAAACCCACCAAACTGAACCCACAGCCCTTAAGAGTGGTGTTCAGAAAATACATTGTTTGAAGACAGAAAAAAGTAGAAGAAAAAAACTCTTTTGTCTACTAATGAGGTTAAGAGAGACTTGGAAGGTGAAACTGTTTCCACCACATAAATCTGACTAGATTTGGCTGTGGTGTAGACAGAAGTGTTTGCCAACCTGTACAAAGTTCAGAATTCACCCAAACTGCCTGACCAGTGTAGGATTCCCTCAAAAGGATGAGATGGAGATTCTCATAATTTGTGAACAAACATGAGAGCCCTACCCTTAGAGCAGCAGATAATTAAGTTATTTAGAAACACAGCCTTGGTTGGTGGAGGCAGTCTAGCCAAAAGAGTGTAAGAGGCCTCTCCTTGACATGGTCAATTAACTTGCTCTGCACTTCCATGCACTGGGCTACCACTGCTGGCCATTTGCAACATCCAGGATACTCCACCTCTTTCTTACAGAGCTACCTCTGCACTTTGATGCAGTTTAAACATATCCAACATCTTAAATTTAGGTCATCCCACCCTGTTTTAGTGATGTCACAGTACACAGACCAAGCACAGTTCCATTAATTTCAATAATCTTGAAGGAGTAATAATTTTTGAAGAAGCAGCACAAGGTACTGAAATTAACTTACCTCTTTTTTATCATGTGCAGGTACATGGTTAAAATATTCACAGGCCTGCCAAAATAAAATATTTTCTTCACTAAATTCTTTCCGTAGAAATTCCTAGGGGAAAAAAATAAGCAAATAAATAAATGTCTCAAAGAAAAGTTACTTGACAGCTTAAACAATATATATATATATAATGCTTGGAAAGTTTGCATAAAGGTAAGTTTTCAATCAGTCCCACAATCCAGTTTTTTTCTAAAGTAAAAATCAGTGTATGACCTGGTGCTCCCCCTCTTTTTCTTGTCTTTTTAAATGTATATAACTGAGAAGAATACATGAAGTTACAATCAAATCATTTGCAGGTACAAAGTTTGAAATGTCATGCTAAGTAGTGCATAAACTGGTGAACAAACTTTTAATAAAAATTTAAATAGTTTATAAACTAGATTTAAAAGTGACACTGCAAACTGTCTTTAATTGCAGTTCTACTGATATAACAGAGTAGATGTTTATCAAGAAGTGCCCATAATCAATCCTGGATTCATTACAGTGTCTTTTTGTATCACATGGCAATTATAAAAAAAATCTTTTATCACTATTCACTGTGTTTGATGTGGTTACATGGTTTCTCTTCAGAAATACTCACTGAGGGGGAAAAAAAATATCTCCCAGTACAACACACAATAATCAGGACATTTATATTACAGCATCCTAAAGTCCACAGGAACATTGGTACTGATTCAGTTGGAAAACCCTACAAGCATTAACTGTCTCATATTCAAATCTGTATAATTCAATATTCTCTCAGCACCTTAAAAGCATTTTAACCATCAGGGGAAAATAAAGATATAAAAAAAATAACTCGATCCACCACAGCCTTCACTCATCACATGGGTATCAGTGAAGCTTCCTTATCACACAAAGCAGCCTCAGAAAGCTGTGTAAGAAGAATCTCCAGAGAAATAAAGTTCACTTTATTTGTGCTTTTCAGATTTACAGAGAGTTTAGGGAGTCCAGCTGTAAGAAAGCAATTGAGATAAACTACAATACAGGGAATCTAAATGCCCAAGCAAGCTCTGAATTTAAAGTTCTTTGGATACATAAGCTGAGACACCAAACACATAAAGGACAATACAGAGAGTAGTCAGGGGAACATTTCTGCACTTTACATCTAATTACATATTAAAAGAGAACCAAATTAGTGAGCAAGAGCTGGAACACAACTGCCTACTTCCCCCTTGGCACATTCCCTGTGAACCCAGAGTCCATCTCCCACTTGCTTCCTTGTGGCCACAGGATTTGGGCACAGCTGGCTGTCCAACAACTCAGCTTCACCAGGAGGGCTGAGTGGTGCCCCAGCTGGAACATCAGGCAGCCAAGCAGGTGTCATCCATGGCTGGGAAGCTGCAGAGGTTGGTCTGAACCCCTTGAAGGGGGAACCTGCAAACAGCTCTCACCTCCTGGCTGACTGCTCTAAGCAGCAGCTATTATGCAAAGTGCGAGTACTTGCAAAACATGCAAAATCTCTCCTTCTTAGAGAGTAATTCCTGCTCTGTGACAAAGCTGTCCTCAGGAAAGGCAGATGCTGGATCCCACATGCACCAAGACACTTGCTGTGGAGCCATAAATTAAATACTTGTGCCTTAATGTTCCTGGATACTGGCAGCAATCCATACAGTATTATGGCAACTAGGTTAATAAATCTAAGCAATGGCTCTGGACATCTCCTGGGCCTCAACAAAATGGTGGTGCATACAATAAGCTTTAACATTCCCTAATGGTTTTTCAAAGTTGGTATTTCTTTAAGACATGTGCTTTTGTAATGTTTATAAAAAGAAGTTCTAATTAGAATAAAATGCGGGGGAAAAGTAAAACTTTCAGAATATCTGAGGTTGGCTCTTGCTGAAATGAGGCAAACCTTTAACCTTTTAATCTGAGCATTTATTAAATTATATGAGCTACTTTTGACATGTATAATGTAAGCTTTGAACTATCATAGCAGCTAAAAATTTAATGCAGCAATTTCCTAAGTGTATACAAGTTACTGGAGGTTTACAAGTAATTGGAACTAAGTCAACTGAACTTTCAGTAGGAACCCCATGAACTACATAATTTTTTAGATGGACTCCAACATCAGATCAGAACTGTAATTTTTCTTCCAGTCTGACAAGAAATCTCAGTATGAAAGCAGAAATGCCATTAACTCTCAGACTACTCTGCTAAACTAAGGAACATATAATATCTAGAATGTATTATTTTGCTTTCCTCTTCTCTGTTTCCACAAATAGATGTTCACTGTTAATGTGGGTTTTGGGTTCCCCCACCAGTTAACATGGAAGTCTGCTTATTAACCATTGTGATCTCTTAATACTTTTGTATCAAGCAAAAGAGTCTTTCTGAGTTACTGCAGATTCCAATAATCTACCTCTCCTATACCACACGTTTCCTTATATTCTCATTGTGAAAATTACTCGGGCAGCACAAACTGTCCCTGTGTAACACATTCAGAATCAGCAACATACTCTCAGTGCAACAAAGCAAAAGTATACACCTTCAGTTTCCTTGCAAAATAGAGATGATGCTATTTACAACTTCATAAAAGTGCTGTGCAGAACAGTGTTTATGTATTGCAAAGTATTTATGCTTTGCAAATACTCAGCATTACTCCTTGAAGTTGCAGTTTTAACCAGCGCTCTTAACTACCATAACTACTTCCAAAAAGTAGTTCTAAAAACCTTTTGCAGGAAAATAAGCCACTCTATCATTGAAAACATCTTCTATGTAGCTTCCAATGTTTCAGGAGATAGATGTGAATAACAACCCATTCTTAGGAAACTAACAAAAGAACTTCCTTCTTGTACAAAGGCTACAAAAAAAGAAACCATTTTACAAAATGAGGAAGAATTCTAAAAGTTCCCAGACAAAGCCAAATATAGCTTCCATTTTCACCTGAAACTTCTGCTGTGCAGAGATGCACGGCAATCTGAATATTACTATGAACTCTTACTCAACTGTGTAAACTCAGGAAGATGCTCAGATAACAACAGAGCACGAATGAACTCCTGTCTCTTGTCCTGTGCAAGGAGAGTGTCCAGAAAAAAAAAAAAAAAAAACCAAAAAAAAAACGGAAAACTACTGCAGCAGTATCAGGTATTTTGGAAAACCTCTCATTGTCCCTCAAAACTCACCGAAAAATATTTAACACCAACAGAGTCCTGAAGAAGCCGCTCGAAGGAAACAGCCCAGCTTGCAACTCTCCGTTCCCGCAGGCGCCGGCAGCTCTGCACGCTGGGAAGGCTGGCATTGCTACTGAGGCTGTTCTCACTGATGCAGTCCTTCAATTCAGTGCTGTTCAGCTCTGTTAATAAAGGAAATTGCATCTGTCAATAAAGTACTATTCACTTCTACTCTTCAGTATTGTTTATTTGGTTTATCACACCTCCTGTGCAAGCTCACAGTGGTGCAGACTTCTAAATATCCCTCTCCATTTCTATTAAGAGCACCTGCATAGAAAAAAAACCACCCCAAACACCTCTCAAGTTTCTTCTTAACAGCAGTTCCCTGACAGAAGCAAAAGGGGCAGGCCCAAAACAAAATCTTTTATCTTGTTCCACAAAATAAAATACATTTTGCTCTTTATATTTCTCACACTATGGACTGCACTCCTTCAGATAATTATCCAAGGAAAGTTGACCTTCAGGAACTCACTATTCACCAGAATGTGGGCAAAAATCTATTAGGTGATAGGAGACAGCAAAATTTCATATACACTTCAATTGGCAGACAGGCAATCTGTGAAATTTTACATGGAAATACAAGATTCCCACTAATACTGAAAATTTAGGAGAGGAATCAATTGTGGAAAAGAACATTAGGAAAATGAGCTAATAAGGGATGCCTTCCTCATCCACAGGAAGTAAGAGACATCAAACTATAGATCCTCCATTTATTATGGTTTCTGATAAAAATAGGGATCCCTTCCAGATTCCAACCAACATACTGGAATAATCTAGAGATCGCAAGATGAGAAACTACCAGATTCTTTGGATCTTGAAAAAAACAGAAGTGATTTTTTATTCTGAGAAACAAATTAACAAGAACCCATGGAGAGTTCAGGGAAACACAAAAAAACCCCCTTGTGTAACAGGCTAAAAATTTCAAGTATTAACCACAGATCATCTCTGTCATGTCAGTAAACAAAACAGACACACAAAAAGTGTCAAAGTGACCATTTGTTCACAGAAGTAGAAAGGGGAAAGAAATGGCTGCTCTAAGAGAGGGAACTGCTTACAGCAGGGCTCTAGCACCAGATTTGTCATTTACTTCTTGCACACCCTTTTACAGGATGGTCCCTCCACCTCCCAGCGTACACAAATGTAAAGCTGGTAATGCTGAGCTCACAGCTGCACACTTTACAGAGGTGATATAAGGTTTAATTCGTTGTGGCAACACAACTAAAGCCTGAGCTACCTGGTCTGATCTCTCTGCTTCAAGCAGGACAGGTTGCACACGGAGAGATGCCAAACTGAATGAGATTCTTTGATGAAGGGATGAAAAAAATCACAGACATTCAATTACTTGAAAAATTTGCAGTAACAGATGTGAGAAAATAATACCCTCAAATTAAATAGATGGTATACTCAGCAATTTTATGCCAAATGGAAAGGTATGCAGCTCACTAGAGATGCAATCTGTTTGAGAAAACTGAATTCACAACCAGTCAGAAATGGACTGTGCTTCACAGGGATATTTTTATGATTTTCCTCAGTTAATCACTTAGACTAACTAAAGCAATGAGTAATTTCACCAAAAAGACCCTACTTTTTACACTCTCCCAGAGTCTCCTTTCATGTTAGCAGTATTTGAAAGCACTCTGCATTTCCAAACTTCATGTTACAAAACACTACTGTTCCTCCCTGAAAATAAGAGCTTTGAAAAAATGCACCATTCAAAAACAGTTACAAGCATTGGAAAAAGTGATAAAGATAGTTGTAAAGATAAGGGAAAAAATTTTTAAGAGTTCCGAAATTTCATTTTTAAACAAACATATTCTTAGCTCAGAAATATTCACTAAGATGTAATAATTAACCATTCTGAGTTTCTGTAAGCAAAGCTATTTTTTAAGACAAAAATAAAACAAGTAAGACAAAGATACAAAATTAGATGAGGGAAATACAAAATGTAAGTTTGTATTTTCAACAATGATAATGTTTAAGGTCGCTAATAACAAATCAGGTATATAAATAACTTTCTTCACCTAATCTCCATATTAATCAAAGCTAATTACAAACACTCAGCAAATAATGTCAAATTTTCTTATACAAATATTTATTCACTTTTTCCTTTAAGACATATGAAAGAGCATAACCAACTCAACTGTTAACTTCATTAGAGAATATCTGTCACCAGAGTGAAACTATTGTGAAAGAAGTTAATGTGAATCTGAAGAGAACGGTATCTAACTTTATTATCTGTAGTATTTTGCTTTAACTCCGCAGGTGGATATGCTCTATTTTACAGTCCAGGATATAAATAGACACCCACTTCTTGATAGATCTGGAACAGTTTCAGATACTGCCTCACTCCTGGACGGTTCAATCCCCAGTGTTCTCCAGTGATGAAGACAAAAATTTCCTTGTTCCTTTCAGGCAAAGTCAGAAAGGCAAACTCATCCCACATACCAAACCCCTGAAACCTACTTGGCTGACAGAGAGAAATTAGGGAGCAGCCACACCAAGTGCTCAGCTCTGGATCCTGGAGTCACAGTGCCTTAGGACTCAGAAGGGATTGGGAAGTGGCAGGCGCAGCAATCGTCAAGCAATCAGCATCACCTCCCTCCCAGTGGCAGGCGTTCAATTTCCCCATGGCAGCCGGGAAACCAAACTGCAATTACAGCCTCCAGTGTTTACACCAATGGGTAACTGCTAACTACCTTTAATTGCTACCAGCTGCCTGCTCTCTCCAGCTCCTCAGAGTTACACTCCTCTAAGCTGCACTGGGTTCTCCCTCCTCTGATACGCTCCCAACTCTGGAGATCCCATGAAAACAAATGAACCAAAATAAGACTCTATTTCCAACAACAAAAGAACTACTAGCACAGGTATTCCAATATGTTGACATAGCATTAAGGGATTACTCATTCCCAGTAAACTGTCTCTGTTCTGGTAGGTTTAATTTAGGTAGTTCAGACTTTTTTCAAAAAGAACTATTTTAATTTATACTTAACCCTGGCACAGCTTTGGTTTCCCTTAATGAAAAAATGCAGTCGGTTTGCTTTTAAAATCTGTAGAGCTTTCTGCTGTGGTACCCATCAAGATGAAAACAATATAGAAAAGGTTGTTTGCCAGAAAAGGCTTGGTTATTCTAGTTCTTTTACCACCCAGATCATCAGTTACAATTAAAACAGTTACAGCCTAATGCAGATACACCATTTAGAACTGGAGAAAAAGAAAATCAGATAAAAGGAAAAACACCTCCCCGACTCTACCATTAGTACCCAATTTATCCAAATCAGACTTAAATGAAGACTGTGTAGGGCACAACTCGTGCTCCACTCCTCTTGCAGAGGAATGTTTCCAATGTAAGACTGCAGCATCAAGTTTCCTGACTCTCACAGCTCATGCATTCCTAGGTACACGCAGCCCACCTTGGAAAGCAGGAATGGAGAAACTTTCCAACCCGGTCACATATTTCATCTAATGAGCCCTCCTGTGATGATCACCAGAGGAAACATAGAGCCCTGACTCCCACCATGCTCTCACCACAGGGCTGTTGTGCAAAGTGGACTCTTCCTCCTTCTCCTTGAAAGTATTTTAAAAAAGAAAAGGAGTAGTTGGGAATCTCAGGATGCCAAAGGAGTTTAATGTGAAAAATCCCAGCTCTGCATGGACAACATGGATACAGCAGTTCTGAGAAGTTTCCAAATGCCTGCCTTCCTCTGTCATTACTGTCGGAAGCACCGACTTATCTTGTATAACCTGTAAAAGGAGGCTCCTTGATCAAACATTTCAAATCCCAGGGACCTAACTTTATTTTTGTTCTGCTTGATAGCAACCATACTTACTGAGGAAAAACTACTTTGAGTGCAGACGCATTCAGTTTCATTTACTATATTTTGGAAATATAGAACTGACACAGAATGCTATCTAAAAAATCCTCAAAACACAATGTTTTGCACTTTTTGTGTTTACACATTCCATGGAGGGTCTTGGTTTTATTTATTTTACAAAAACAGCATTATGTAAGAAAATACAGGCATTTAATCAACTAAGTCTTGAAAGTATTCAGGATAGGATGACTACAGAAGTTTTTGTTTAGATAATATAAAGCCATAAGCCTGAATACAATAAATGAAGGCTATTTTGTATGCATTTGTATGTATTTTGTATACATTTTTCAGCCTACAAATACTTTTTATTGTTGTGAGAAGCTAAGCACATTCCTCGTAATTGTAGAAACGCACACAAATCATATAATGGCTAAATACATTACCTGGATAAAGCTGGTAAGAACCACTGTGGTGCCACTTAATCAAATACTTCAAGCCCTTCACTGAAAGCCATCCTTCTGAATCCATACCAATTCAGCTGAGACGTCCCGGAACCCATTGGGTGCAGATTAGTCTCACTGCACAGCACATTGTTTGTTCCTCTGCAATTTTGGGATCAGGGAAGCTAACAAAGTTCCCCACAGCAATTCCTGGGAGCTTCTAACACCATTCTAAACAAATTGATTCCTTACCCTCGTTGCTTCAAGCAGAGGGAAGCAATAGTATACTTAACACAAAGCATTATAAAATGCTACATAAATAATTTAAAGAAAAGACCTTTTGCCACTGCTGCTAAAGGAACTTGAATTATTTATGCTACAGTGGAACGCAGCTACAGTGAGCACGCACCACCAGCAGAGCTGACAAATAAGTCATATACCTGTTAGAGGAAACAATCTATCTGTATTTATAGTACAAAAAGCATAAACAGTGTTTTGCTTTATTTTGCACTTCATTGTGAATTTTTTATCTTACCTTCTTCAGTTACTTTTTAAAATACAGTTTTACATTATTTATTACTGCAAACATCAGATTCCTTTCAGAAAGGTCTTTAGGAACACTTTTCCTTACAAAAATTCTTTCCAAGTGATGAATGCTAAAAGCAAAAATCAGCAGAAACTACAGCAAAGTAGTATCTTAGGAAAAATATGTGCATAGAGTATCTGTTAGGCTGAGGTATTTCAGCTTTGTGGAACTGATCTCTGCAGGGAATAGCAGGTGAGAACTGACACAGACATTCTCACTAGCTCAGATACCTCACCACCTCTGTCTGGGAGATGACTGATGATGGTACTTCTGTTATAGATCCTTTGACCTTAAGGTTTTTCCTTTCTAAAGTGCCTTCCTGGTATAAATAGCAAATTCAGACATTAGCTGGGGACTATTGATCATTCCTGTGACAATTCAGATGGCACAGTGCTCAAAACATCAGGCACAGCCTGCGTGCTGTGTACACACTCCCACAGCTCCCACAGTCAGCACCAAAGGACAGTTTCTGAGGTGGGAAGTAAGAGAAACCTGCTAATTACAGGTCACTGTAGTAACATAAAATGGTTCCTGCTACTCCTAGAGCAGAGGTGCTGCAGATTAGTTGATCTACAGCAGTAATCTTGCATCTAAGCACTATTACAGTTTGCATTCTGATTGTCTGCATTTCGTTAGACAAATCAATTACAGTTAAGAGCTGCCACTGGTCAGCACATCTGGAAAAAACACTAATTTACATGTCAGCTGTCTTGCAATGCTCAAGTGCAGAGTTTTGGCTGATAAGAACATCCCAGCCTTGCACAAGCTGGGATGTAAAATATAAAATAAACACAAAGGGGTAGATGGTTTCCAGGGCCAGGCTCTAACATAATAAAAGCCATATGACATAAATCTTCACTGACTTTGGAAAGAAAATGTACAAAGAACTGTTGTGCCTCCCATCATACCGAAGAGATGTATATAAACACATAATTACTTTCTGCACATTAATTTTCTTCCCAAACTAAAGCTTACCAACAGTATTTATAGAATCTAGTTATATGTACAAATACTAATATTAATTAATAATACCAAGCAGAAGAGGAGGTCCTGGAGAGACCTTGAAGCACCTTCCAGTACCTAAAGGGGGCTACAAAAGAGCTGGAGAGGGACTTCTGACAAGAGCAGACAAAGGGCTTTAAACTGAATGAGGGTAGATTTAGATTAGATATTAGAAATTTTTCACTCTGACTATTCCAATGATAACACTGGAACAGGCTGGCCAGAGAAACTGTAGATGTCCCATCCCTGAAGTGTCAAGGCCAGGCTGGATGGCAGGGGGGCTGGAACAAGTTGACCTTTACGGTCCCTCCCAACCCAAATCATTCTGTGATTCTGTGATGACAAAGATTTAGTCTAGGAAGGGAAGTATGCAGTGCTGTACCAGTGGTTACACTGGTGAAAATTTCTCTAAACTAGACATACCCTAAAATGTGTAAGTCTGTGGATCTATTTGTGTATTAGTGAGATTAAGGAAAACTGAAAAAATTTCAGTGCTGTGCCATACTCAGTGGAAGTAAATGCTAGAAAATATAATTCATGCATGAATCAAAACTATTTACTCAATGCAGCTTGACATGAATTAGAAATTTATTTAATTTCACTTTTTTTGGTTACAGTCTCTCTGGCTCCTATTTTTCCAACCCACTATCTGGGTATTTAAGCATTGATTCAATATAGTTCAACTATCACTTTTTACACAAATTATACCCCTTCTTAGGTAGCATTTAACAATGAAGAAAGAGTTCATGTTAAATTCTGAACCAGCTCAAAAAACAGGGAATACAACTCAGCAGAAAATGGCATATAACTTCTTGGCTGTTTTTTCACCTTTGTGACCTTACATGGCCCTTAGATTTCATGAGTTCAAAAAACTGTATAGAATTAATTGTGAAAACAGTTCCCTACAGATCTGGAATAAGACACAAGTCATATTGGAAGAAGTGAAAATAAGTGGAAGTTTTAAAATAAATTTTCAGCTGGAAGGATAAAAATCTTGAAATTATTATTGTATGAGTATTATCACAGGGATTCCCAAGTCTGGATAAGCACTATAACAAAATAACTTTCATTAACATAGAACAAGACCCCTCGTGGAGACAAGACACAAGTACATTGTGTTTTACCTAAAAAAAGATCAATGAAATTTTTGGTCCTCAGCAGCTACATACACAATCAGAAAGTCTGTGGTCTGCTTTGATTTTTATATCCAGAAGGTAACATGTGGAAAAAAAGAAAGATACATATTTTTCCCAGAAAAACACAGGCTACATTTTAGAAATAGAAAGCAGAATAAACACTATTGTTTTCTGTTTTGTTGTTTTATCACTTTGTGGACAAGACAGATACAGCACAGAGTCTACCGTCTCATCCAGACAGAAGTACAGTAAAGCATTAGACTGTGTCAGCAGTAGAGAAGGAAAATACCTGACAAAGTCAGCCACTGGAAAGTGGCTCCAGCAAAAGGACCAAAACAGTAATGTTTTTCTGAAGTGCAGTTTTAGTCTTGCAAGGAATCAGAAATTAGGATATGAAGAAGTTTTGTAAATAGTATTGTGAATTTTCATTTACATTTATATGTAATATAAAAAATTATCCTTAGCATTCCCAATATTTTTTTCCAATTTCACTGTACTGATTATGGCAACACAGCTTGTTCCCTTTTGCCCTTTTTATTTAATAAATTTGTCTTGTAATGTTGTCAAAGAACAGCAAATGCAAAAATACATTAGTTTCTCAGCAGGATCAAGTGAACCAACTCCTGCCAGAGAAGACAAGGAGAAAAGTCCTCTCCCTACACTATACAAATTCCTTTATTCCATTAAGGAAGCCTTTTTTAACTGTTTCAATTAACTTCAAAGCTTCAGAGAAATCGTCTTCTAATGTTTAACAAAGAGTGGACATCCTTTAAAACATTAAAGGCATGTTAAAATCAAAACAAACCAACTTATGTGCAATAAAGAGGAGTTTACTTAGAAGTACACCAGAAATGCAAAAGCTCCATGCTGGGGTTTTACAAATATCAAATTACTTACCCCTCCTCAAAAAGGATCACACTTAAGAAAGTTCAACCTCAACAAATGTACCAACACAGCTTACAACTTAGAAGCTAGAGCACCTCTTCAAAACCAAACAAGGTATGTAAAGGACAATAAAACAGAGAATGAGATTTTATCTACCATCCAATTACACAGAAGTCAACCAGCTCTGTCTCTGTTATTATGAATGAAGAAGCCTAGTTACAATAAAAATGTGCATACATAAATGTACCAAAAAAAATATTATGGAAATAAACCAGTAAAAGTATGTGAACACAAGCCTGCAATATTTTCACTGGCACAGTTCCCAAAGCAGCCACAGAGTTCTGCACCACCTTGGACTTACATCTTGTAATAAAGCACATAATTTACCACACATTATGTTGCTTAATGGGGAAAATTGATTATTTTTCATTATAAAAGTAAAAACAAGCTTCAGCTTACCTCCATCAGAAACAGTTGCTGACTGCAATAAAAAAGAAAAAAAGAAAAAAAGAAGTGTTACTGAAGTTTCATGGCAAGTATCAGAAATCTTTGAGATTCACTTAGCATTTGCAGTGTTAGCTACTTTCATCATCTTATTAATAACAGATAATATTAGAGAGGAAAATCTAAAGAAGCCAGCTGTTATTTCTCACAGTTGTTTTCTCCCCAGTATGAAATTCACCCCAGGCCTTTCAACCACTACTTTCCAGGGATTTGATCCCACCAATATCTACTGGAAGAAGCATTTCCTGCTGTGGTAACTATATTGCTCCCAAAAGTCCTTCTTAGAGGGGCAGAGACAATCAGTTGGTACTTGTGACAAGGTAGATACCTAAAACTGACCTGCAAAGACTGGAAAACAATATGAATTAAAACAATACCTCATGCACTTTAATTTGCTGTAGTATTTGGAGATATGTGGCATTAAAATGAAAATTCAGTGTTTTGTCAGTCAGGTGGATCTAAAAACTTTCCCTGTCAGTCACTTCTGACTGTCACAGAAACAAAAGGATGTTCAGAGTGCTTGCAATAAGATAGAACTTAACTTGCAACAAGTAAGAACTCCTCACCACCTCTACCTGTATTGTACATCAGATTTTCAAGGACAATTAGTATTCTAGTGAAATGTAGAAGTTCATGTGCTTATCTACCCTAAACTTCTCAACTTTCATCATAAATGACCTCAAGGCATCTAATACCTCATTAAATCCAAGTACTGACCATTTCCCAAATAGGTACTCCAATCCTTGAACCTTGACACTCAGCTGAGTGAAGTCTAGAGGACAAACTATTTTTAGACTTGAGTTTGCATTGATTTTTTAATGACTATTAGAAATTATTTTTATTTTAGTTTGGCCAATCTTTTATTGGCCATTGAAAGTGTCCTTGAACCTTCAGAAAACCTTCTAAAGATTTAAAAAATACTCTCTTCATTTGTACCGCTCATTAAAAAGCTAGGAAAGAATGCCCTATAGTATCTAAAACTCCTTCATGGTCAGAAACACACAGAAGAAGAAAGCACAAATATAAACACAATTCAAGATAACAGCTACCTCTTCATAGTTTGTATTTTTCAGCCGTGGCAACAAACACTCCCACTCTTCTTCAAAATCCACAAAAACGTTTAGTTATATCTTCTCCTTCCTTTCTCTCTTTCACTGCAGGCTCTCACACTGCTGTTAACACTCTCTGAAGAGCTTGTTACAAACTGGTGTGGCCTCACCATTCCCATCACCAGGAGAGGATCTGATCTAGTCTCTGACACAAGTATTTCAAAGTCTAAACTAACCTCTATTGATATCATTCTCCTGGTGCTAGTTCAGATAAACACAAATACACCTCTCATGAAAAAGATTTAAAAAATGAAAAAAAGGTGACATTTCTTGCTTAACTACAAAAATGCTTCTGGATCTCTGAAGCATAATAATATAATGAAAAGTATCTCCAAGCATCTCCCTTTAATAGCTTTGTTTCAGGTTTTAAAAACATGGTTCTGGTTACAATCCTTTTGTGGGGCTTAGGACATCTTTTCTACTTCTGTTTTGCACATAAGCCTAGTGATCATGTTATAAATTCAGAAGCCATAATTTAATTCATGTTTGTAATTTAGAAAATTTAATTTGCATTACTGAAATCTGGTTTATAAATATGATTGCTTCTAATTTCTTAGTCACATCACTGTACAGTACAGTTAATGAATAAACAACTTCAATGTCATTTCTAAAAGAACGAAGAAAAGGATGACTCAAAGTAAAGTAATAGTATCAGTTTACACATTAGACAGAAAAAAAAACAAAGTCCTTTCAAAATGTCTATATTTTAGGAATGGTCATATACTTTGTTAGCTTTCATTAACCTAGATTCAAACACTGAGTACAATTCTTCATGTTTTTGAAAGGTATGAAGCAAAATTAATAGGATTTTCATGATAGCAGAAAGAATATTCATACCACTTCTGTCAAAAACTGGGAAGTTAGCAATTATAAAATATAATTTTAAAGGGAAAATGGTGCAATTTCATAAAAAAGCTCAATCATCAATGGACACTGAGAGTTTTAGCTCAATCCATTTAGCATAAGTTAATGCAGTGAACTTTCTACACACCACGGGTTGCTTTTGCTTGTTTATTTTAAATGCTTTGTCTACTGCATGTTACACTACGTGTATCAGCACCTTAAAATCTCTCCAAGCAGAGCCTTAATAATTTTTATGTTAGAACATTTTAGAAAAGCACCTATAGGAGGAATATATTTTACATTACAGAGTCATTAAATATACCTATCATGTTCCAAGCATTATCCGTCTATTTCTATAGATCACAGAATAAAATATATTTTAAGAACACTTCTTTCAATTCATCTGTGTAACTAAATCCACCTAATTCAATAAAACCTAGAAACTAAAGCTTGTAATTACTGTGCAAGAATTCACAATAATATGTTCAAACTACATTTGTGAGTACTTAGAAATCTCAGTTTAAGCCTGTCAGAAATTGCATGCAGTCCACATTCAGACAAAGAAGTTTCTCTTCTAAACTGTTCAGCTGAAACTTGTCTAGATTTGTCTTTGAAAGGTATAAGTTGCAAGACCAGATTTTTTTAAATACTATGATGATCTCATTTTAAAAATACAGTTTATGTTGGGGGCTTTTTTCATTCTTCAGCACTCATGTTTCCCACCACTGGAGGCTCTTCAGGACAAAATTTGATGTACTACACATAAAAAGTTTGATTATTTGATGAAATTTAACACTACACACATATTAAGAACCACCTATTGAAAAACATAGGTATCAGAAAGCTATAAAATTGAAAAGCTCCTGTAGGTAGCCATTTCTGAAAGAGGAGGAAGGACAGGGCATGACTCTGGGCCAGTTAGGACTAATGTGAAGATTTTTTTAAAAGTATTTAAGCATTTAATTCCAAATGACAGAACATATATCTTGTGAATGTACCTATGAGCTAACATCCAGAGAGATAAAATCTAATTGTATGAAACCATCAAATCTTTCACAACCAGATAAGAACTGAAATTGGTTCTTCCAATTACCCCAGTTACCAAATTGGTTTAGCAAAAAGCCCATGGTATAAGCCAGGAATCTGATGGTAACAAACTACCAAAATTTTAAAAATAAATGTAATTTAGGAAAGCTAAAATGCCTCCCAGTATATCCCTTCATGGGAACTCTGCTTGCTCATCTAGCTGGACTAGCAGCTGAGTTACACAGACACTCACACACCCTGCAAAGCTGGGGGATGCATCTCTGCTCTGGGGACTTCAGGGCAGGGCCTGGATCTCTGTGATTTGAGAGGGAAGCTCAGTGGCAGGGCCTGCAAGCTGTAGAGTGGCTTCCCAGCTACCATACAGCAAAAGATGCTCTCTAAACTGGCAAATGCTTCAGCATATATTTGATAGCATGAAGTCCTGAATAAGAGAAAACATGTTACACTTCCCTTTGCATCATCTGTCTTTGCTAGGTGGAAAAACCAGAAGGGCCTGTGAGCTTTTGATGTTGTGTTCAGGATCTGCTAGCAACAAATCTAAAATAGTTTAAGCTTACAATAATTATCAGGGAGAAAACTACTTTGTGGGTACCTAATTTATTTTCCAGAACAGAAGTAGACAACATAGTACCTTGCACCAACAACGAGGTACAAAGGGAGAGAGGGCATAGAGGAGAATAATTCATAAGGCTGAAAGTTCATAAGGTTGGAGCAGGCTGTATCTTTTAGCTTTCATGGCCTATAACCTGCTAGATGTGTGCACCTCTGCATGAAGCTTGCCTGATGACATCTTTCAGGTGACAGAAACTCTTATCCACTTAGTTCCATCTTACATGTTCCATTTTACATGGATCAGGACCCAGAGAAGTGACTACGTACTGACCAATTCTGCCATAACAACATCCTGCAGAAAACCAAAAACTACTCCACCTACAGCCCAGACATTATACTGAGCAAATAAATCCTTGTGTACAACTACCCAAGTAACACAATACAAAAATGTCCTTTTTCTCCACCTCAAGATTTGTCACTCAAGTCGAAGCCATGCTCAAATACTGGAGTAGAACAAAGGGAAAGAGGGGGATACTGAGGGGTGACACATCCTGGGAAATGCCAGGCCTTAGCAATAAAATGGAGCAACATGAAATCATCTGTGCCATTACAGCGGGGGTGAGTGCCTTCCTGAGTCAAGAAACATCTCTGTTTCCCACTCCCTCTGAGAGACAAAGGGTAAGATCTGTAAGGAGAGTGAAGATGTATTTCTCTCTCCTATTCTAACAATGACAGAATCACAGACTAAACAGAAACATCTATTCTTTTCCTGGGCATCCAGAAAGATTCGGAATAAAAGGGATTAAAAATGACCTCTCTGTCGCCTTTCCAAAGCACAATTTCTTGCAATACAGGCATTGACTTCTTGCTGCATCCAAAGAATTCTCTGAGTGCTGCCAGAATCTGTTACTTACCCAGTCAGTACAACATCACTTCACACACTATTTCATAAAGCCCCTGTAAATAAACCTATTCAGGTTAGAATAGCACACCTAGTTCCACCAGCCTTCTAAACTAATTTTCTCATACGATTTCAGTACAGAGGATAACGCTAGGAAATCTGCTGAGTTCTGAAGATTACAGGCTGAATACAAAGAGCCAACTTTCAAACATTCTGTCACTTATCTCAGGGAAAGCCTATCACTCAGCTGACCATCTGCTTGCATCTAGCTTTGTTCAAACTACTTCTTAAATCACCTGAAGCAACTTCTCCTTTTGCCAAGGTATGAATTAAGAGCAGATCCCAAGATCTTCAGTCACATTACTCCGGGATTTACATGATATATATGTATTTTCAAATATATTACAGCATCAACATAGTTCATGCCATGAACTCCAGTGGACTCTGGGAGGGGAGGGAGATCGTGCCTCAAAATATGGTATATACAATTGTAACATTATAAATAAAAAATAAAGCCACATTACTCATCAATTATTGCTAATTTTTCCTTCTTATAAATAATCTCAAATGTACTTCTCACCTAAAAAGTAACATAACATTACAGGCTTTTTATCCCCATTTTAAAATATTATTGCAATTAATTTGATGATTTAGAATTCTTTGAGAAGAGTGCCCCTTCAGAATGCCACTTAAAGGAGGACTATTACACAATTTCACTTTTCAATTCTCTACCACCAAACTGAATTTATAACATTTAACACAAAAGCATTCTATATGTAAGAGTTCTGAAGTAAAACATACTGTACAACTGCTGTACAATAACTTTACTGAATACATTCCATATAATTTTGTCAAATATTTGAATCTATAAAAACAACATATGAAGACTAAACAATGTGACATTTGGAATTCCTTTAAGAAATAGATGTTCAACTTTTTACCCCATCAAAACCAATTTCATCAGAAATAAACAGTACCTTAAGTACCAAATCCATCCCTAAAATTATTTTTATAAAGATATATACAAAATATATATAGTCTTACCTAAAGATATAATATTGATATAATGGTAGAGAAAGCATATACAAAATATATTGCACATAATTAAATAATAGGCACACATTATAAACATACAGAGTTTTTAGCTTTATACATATTTGGCATAGTTCAGAAAGACATGTCAAAATCTCAGTGTTAGTTGGTATAACAATATTACTTTTCTCTGAGAATAAAACCCAGTGTTTGCATTTACAAAGGAATTTTAACTCAAATCCTTTAAAGTAAAAAAGCTTAAAGGCTAAGCAAAGAGCAATCTGAAGCTGATGCCATTCTCCTCTAATTTCTTGCCAATAACAATAGCCTATTCTAATTTCTCACTACAACAATGCCTTGCTTTAGCTAAATATAATTCATATCACTTACCCGCTCCTCGTAAGAAACAGCAGTTATTTTTCCTAGCAGTACTCTTCCTAAATTCATCTTCACTTAATATGGAAAAAGCATTTCCTTAACACGTCGGCTTCTCAAAGATTAAACTAAAAAATTCAACGCTGTTCCATGCCTGTACATGCCAGTAAAGTTTAAAGGCATTTCGTATGAAGTTCTATTTTACTCCCTTTATGTTACCAATAGCAACAGGCCAATGCAGGAAGCTGTGGTTCGTCAGGGATTCAGATTAGATCTCAATTATCTCTCACCAGAAAAGCTCGATCATTTTATATAAATCATGCTGATTGTATTTGAGAACGTTTCCTATAACAAATCAGGAAAATAAAATGACGCTGAACCCTGTGGTAGTCCCGTATTCAATAAAACAGATTTCCAAGACAGTTTCCAAAAAAACACTAGTTAATCACCCTAACATTAGTTAGAGAAACATTTACATAGTAAATCACTATTTTCAGAGGTTTATATAATGCAAGCCAGAACAAAATAGGACCTCAAATAGTCCATTCTGCTTAACTTTTCAGTGGTTAACACTATAAACTGCACATAAAAACCTGCAATACAAGGAGACTTGGCCCATTTCATTAAACCTAGGAGTAGCCTCTTGTCATTAAAGACAAAATTCTTCTTTCAGAAACCAACTGCTATTCTGCCCTTCCTCCCTCACGACCTGAACCTGTGCTCAGCTGATGTCAAGAGAGTTCTGTGCACAGAGCCTCAGGAACAGAGAGCAAAATAGGCTCCTTGTAATGAAAGAGGGAAGTGCAATTCACTTGCCTGTGACAGCGGTGTCTTCAAGAGACTCTATATGGAAAGTACAGCATTTCAGGAAGTTTGCTGCTGTCCACAACAGTGACAGTACCTAAATCATTCACTGCTGTTATTTTTAAAGCAATCAGAACACAATTTTCTGCTAAAAATAAACACCAGAACTGCAATCCGGGAGTGATTATTGGGCATTTTTATGCTAGTGGGATGTCCTTAAGCCCTAGGTGGACGTGCTAGTAGTCATTTAGGAAAGAGGAACTTTCTCCCTTGTTCAGTACAGCATGTGGAACCCCCCACAGCCATACAGTTCCTAGGCTGAGCCCCTAATACACAAACAACCCTGTGAAGAAGGCAAATATTACTTGGAACTTATAAAGAGAGAAAATGAGGAAAGAGAAGAGCCTTTACTCAGTATTTCATGATGAGACTGACTTGCTACAGCCAGTATGTAAAAGCCTGCACATCTTCCCATTTTGCACTTAGGATGAAGAGACTTGGTTAATAGAAAAACTTAATCTTCTCAATTTAATTTAGAGTGATCAGGGAAGAAATTTAATTCCCTTGTAGATGAAGCCTCATCTAACTAGAATTTTAGAGGCATAAGCCAATTGCTGTGATGGAAAGTTAATTTTTTGATTGATTACTTGTTTGAATAGGCACACCACTGCAGTTCGGAATGTTCTTACAAGCATTTAATACCATGACAAAATGCAATGGAAACAAATGGGTGGGTAGACAGGAAGAAATATCTTTTAAAAGCTACAAATTATACCCTCCATTATTCTAGGATTTCAGAAGCAAGTGCCCTATGGTACTTGCAGAGAAGAACAGTTTTACTGTGTGTGGATAAGTATGCAAAATGTGCAACTTTATAAAGAAAAAAATGCCACAGCTGTTTAAATACTGCATTTTGTTTGACACTAAACCAAGTGGGACGCAGAATGTATTTTCATTGTCAATATTTTAATCAAATAGCAACAATATTACAAATAATCAGGTGCATAATAATCACAAATGGATCAGAAGTGCTTGAAGAACTTTTCTGTGAACACCTCTTTGGGGTAAAAAAAATTAGGACTTTATCAATAGCACTTACACTTAACATCCAACCTAAATCATTTAGGAATCACCTAGAAGGACCAGAAGTATTTGTACAATATAAACATATAAGAATGTTACCCATAAGAAGGAATAAGAGAAAACTGACCCCACATGCAACAGTGGGATGTAGCTGCAAGACCAGCAGCTCATTGAAGCAACTGCAGTGAACGTTGTTGGGAACACTGTGGGTGGGCAATGTTTTACACATCCTAGGCATTGTAAACCTAACAATCCCTTCCTTTAAACAGACATGAAGAATTGTTGACTTTGTTTCACTGAACTAAGCATTAGTTTACATCCACGTTTTTTCCATACAGCAACTCTACTAACACTGAAAAATAAGCTCTGGCAATTAGACAGCAGCAGTTAATGATCATGGCTATGAAGCGTCATGTGGCACTGAAAGCCCTTTAAAAAATTAATATCCCTCTACATTTTCACAGCTTATTTCAGCAGCTACAGATATAAAATCTTGTGATTTTGTGTAGCATATTTGTAAATTGGGCAGGTAACTCAGAGGTCAAAGGTCAAAAGCAGAAGGAGTGCTAATATGCAAAGCTATTAATGGAAAGTGTTAAAATATGGTACAACAGCTTTAAAAGCCTTATTCAGATACACCAAAGATGACATTTGTAAACCCACATCCATCTGCTTAAGAGCTAAACTGTGGGAAGGGGTAGCGACCCCAGATAAGGTTGATCTGTTTTTCTCTCCTATCCTCCCTCCACTTCCTGCTCATATTTGCTTTTGTACATTTGCTTTCAGAGCAGAAAAAGCTGAAGAGAAAGACCAAATGACAGGGAGCTGGATAAGTTTTAACTTGTCAGAAGATTAATGGGATTTATTATATCCCTGACTCCTAAAAGAAGAAAACAGGCACAAAAAACACCAGGCAACCAGAAAGAGGTAATCCCCTGGACCAGCTCCTTGTCACACAGAGTCCTAAACTAAATAAGACACTGGCAGAATGCACCACCAAAAATCTTAAATCTTATCAAGTATTGATTTTTTAATGTCATATTAAAGTAACAACTACTTGCATGACAGCCACATTTTAAGAATATGACTTAGCTCACTGATCCCAGTTACTGAAATGAAAAGCAGAAGCATCAAAAAGCCTCCACATAAATTAAGAAAACTCTGCCATAAAATAAAATGTTTTTTCCCCTAATTCTCCAAATTTTCTGTAATCTGTCTAAATATATTTTTGTCAATGATTTGTCAGCTACTCGACAATAAACAGACCCCATATGTGCCACTGATGAGAAGAGGAAAGATTCTCTCATTTACAACACTGTGGATTCCCTCTACGAATTTTGAAATAAGAGTCCTTCCTACTCCAATGCAATATTAACAAAAATATTTTGAAGCTAAACTAGCTGGAACTTGCTGGCGTACAAATAAGTGAAGTACAAGCTGCCTTGTCAGGCACTGAGACTTCCCCTACAGTAAATCCCGCGAAGCAAAGGGAATGATGCAAACGACTGTTCCGAGTGCCCTCTGCTGTCTGCCACACTGCTCAGACTCCCGCGCAGGTTTTTTTCCAAGTACTAGGATCAAGGTTTGACATCCAGGAATCCACTCTAAAAAAAAATCTGGTTCTACAAGCCATATTGTAAAGTTTGAAAAATAATTCTCCAGGACTGCAAAATGAAAATTTAAAAAATACTTTTGCAAAAATGTTTGTGAACAATTCCTGGTTTTATTTTCCCCTTCTGTTGACCAACATTTTAAGACAACTGAATTCTCTCTAATAACAAAAACATGCAGAAACAGTGTAACTTGCACATCCAAATGAAAGGTAACTTGCAGTCCAACAGTAAACTAAAGTAAAACTGCATATTAAAGAGGATATGATTAAGTGACAGATCACTGAAACACATTTAGTCACTTCTGAATTTCCTACTACTGATGTAGTCCCTAAAAATTAATAGATTTTGAAGATATCAATGTAAAAGTAAGAATGACAATTACTGTAGTAGTACCCCCCCGTGGCAAATTACTATATTTTAAGTAAATAATGCATATAATATCTTCCCATGCTTTGCAATTATTTATTTCCTTCCTGATTTTAAAATATGAAAATTTTGCTGCCATACTTTTAGCATTTAAGACAATTTTATACTGAGATATATAGACAGAAAGAATAAGACTATAATGTCAAAATTTGATAACACAGCTAGTATGCTTACTTGCAAAATAAGTGTTTTCTGAGCAACAACAAGCCAAAACTGATCTAAGTCTCTACACCTCAGAAATTTTGTATTCTATAAATACTTTTCATTTATTTTCAGTTATTCTAATAACTCACACCATCTGGATTCTGTTTTATTGGATAAAATTCCAGATGGAAGAAGAAAAATCCCTTTAGCTGCACAGCTTTTAAAAAAGCACTGTAACAATTACAAGGTAACATATCTGTAAAGACATTTTTGCTTTACGGAAACATGTGCAAGTATAATAAAAATTAAGTGAAAGGTTTATTAAAAAAACTTAGAGAAATATCGGTACATCTACTACACTCACTTTAAAAACAATACAATGCTGCAAAAGAATTTTAAACATGGCTATAAAAATGGTGTAGTCTTAATTTTATAACAGCTTATATAGAAAGTCAACTTAAATACTTATACTTACGAACTTTGTCTCTTTAAAACCTCATTGAATCCTGAGAAGCATAATTTATCATATTTCACTGCAAGATTTCTTAGCTCGGAAGACTACTCATTAAACCATATTCCTGTTTTCTGCTCGCTTTAGACAAACAAAACTTTATACTTACAGACACTTGACTATCAGTAAAAGTTTTCTCCATGTATAAATGGTTTAATATCTCATTGTTAAGAAACAGTCCCTTCAAGTTTATTATTACGCTCTTTCTGAACACATATTTACTTCTTCCAGAGTCCAGTTAAAAAATGAGGCTTCTCTGTCTGTTGCCCTACCAACACCTCTCCCATTCTCCTCCCTCCCCAGCACATTCCCCGCCCTCAGTACTGGTTCTGTATCTTCTCATCAAAAGGAACAGACAGCTTTCAAAATGGTGTTTAGGCAGGTCCTGCGTAACAATAAAGCTTCTGTAAAGACAACAGCCCTGCTGAGGAATCTGCTAATGTAAAATACATTCACTGAGGGCCTACAGGACTCTGTCGTAAAGGTTTGTCCAAACTTGTTTAAGCATTGAGTCAACATCGCTTTCGCATCCAAAGTATTCCCTTCTTAATACATTCCCCTTTGATGAGCATATTACCTGAATGAACCGAGTCACCAATCTCTACTAAAAATAATTAAAATATAATCTAAAAATACTTTTAAAAAAACAATACTGTTAAAACACGTAAGACTCACAGCAAACTTCTTGCAGTTTCTGGCATGTATGTACGTGTCTCGGTATGATTACAATCACATGTATGCAGATTGTGCAACCTATCTCATCCTACCACAACTCCCTGTGTTCTTGTGAGTAAGCAGAGCATTGGCATTTACGAGGATCAGTTCCAAGTGAAACATTGCTCTCATAATGTTCAATACCACACCTACTCTCCAGACAGACCTGCAATATCTGTGCATTTTCAGAAAAAAATGCATGCACTTTCTGCCCAAAAATAATCCTTAAACATCTCCTTCAGTAGTTCCTTTGTCCAGAGGGAATTTGTGGATGAGCTTTTTACTGTATATTTTAAGTTTTAGAAGCACTAGTGGAATGTTTTAATGATTTAATAGTGCATAAGAAATGCTAGTAAGTAAATAAAAAGCTTCTAGTAAAAGTTCTACTCGACTTCTTTTTGTTTCTTAAGTTTCACTGGACAGACAAATGCACGAGGACAGTGAAAATTAGGTGGTACAAACTCCTACCCAAAATCCCAGCGGTTTAAGCATGAGAGAGAATCAGAAACAATTTGCAGATGCTATCAATATATGCTGTAGGTATTCTGTGATTATGCTCTAGAATATGCTCTAAACCAATCCAGTTCACTCAATAAAGCCTAATTCATTCCATAACATCAACCAGGTCTCATCACAGAGCAAAAATCCCTCCTTAGTTATTATTTTGTCATGTCAAAAGACACACCAGGTAACAGGAAGAGCAGCGAGGGAGGGCAGGGACAGAGAGGCACCAAACCAGTCAGGCAGTTCCTCATTCCCACTCATTCCAGGAGCTGCCTGGACAATCTCAGCAGCAGCAGCAGCAGTTCTGGGCAGGGCAGTGGCCAGAGCCTTCCCCTCAGCGCTGCAGCACAAACAGGGAATGCTCCCAGTGCCCAGGGCAGGCACCCAGCACCAGCAGGTACCGCAGCCCTTCACAACAACCTCACAGCAAGGGAAAGGTAGCACAGCTTCCTGTGCCAAGAGGACACCCACAGCCCCACAGCCAGGGAAAGGCACTGCCCACCCTCCTGTCTCTGCACACGATCAGCTCAGAACATGGGTTTATCAAACCCAGAATTATGTTTCCAGTAGTGGCCACACATGCAAGTCTACCAATGGGCAGCACAGGGCAACATATCAGACATTTCCCTGATGACATTCTCCCAGACTCCAGGTATTTTTAGTTCAAGAGATTCCTGACCTGGTGTGGCTTGTCTCCTTAATAATCCCCAGTGGCTCTCTTTTCCAAATACTTGTCCACTTTCCCTCCAGGACATGCAAATTTCTTGCATCCACAGCACTCAGTGGTGAGGCATCCCACAGACCAACTCACCTCCCACATGAACAATCATGTTCTCCTGTTTGTTTTGCTCCTGGCTCCAGCTATCTTTAATTAATGGTGTCAACTTCTTGTCCCGAAGGAGAGTGTGAGCAATCAATCCCAACTACTTTTCCTATTCCACCCATGATTTTCCACTCTTTCTTACACTTTTCTAAATCTTTTCTTCTCCTAATATATCAGAACATTTTAAAATAAAGAGACCAGGTATGGAAAAACAAACCACAGTTGTATGCAATGAAATCATCTACTCCTTCTATAATAATCAGTAATACAGGATTTTGCTTCATTGCTACTGTACTGAGCTGTTGTTTACATGCAACTCTCCCTTATAACTCAAAGACCTCACTTCTGAGAAGAAACAGTCTGCTGAGAAACATATATATCATTTGCTATATGAAGCTAGAGCTATTTTGCCTCATTTGTTTTACTTTGCATTTATCTGCATACATTTTCATCTGCCATTTTGTTGCCCAATCATTCAGACTTATAAAAGCAGCCTGGTCTCATCTTCAGAGACTGCTCTCATCCTTATTACCTGAAGTAACTTTACCTCACTGCTCACCTTCTTGGGAGGAGCCTTAAAAGATGCCTTGGAATCAACAAATGTAATATAAGAAACTGCAGCAAGGATCAGCCTTAAGCAGCAAATAGCTCTGCATTTCAGAATCAGTGCAGTAAATAGTAGCATTATTCTGCCTTAATGTCACATTAAGTGACCTCAGACCCAGAAGACGGAACAGCTTCAGTTCAAAGAGAGTAAACCCAGTTTTAGAGGAATGCTAGGCTGGGGAGAAATACACCCCTGAGAGGTTGCCAACCTAACAAGAGCTCCATTTGTGTGAGCATTGACAGTTCTGTCACTACTCAAGGAAACCAGAACCAAAATAACAGAGCCAAAGCCCAGTATCTAACATTGCTGAACTAAGGAATGCAACCCCTCTATAGCTTCAGGTGGTTACTTGAACTTGCTCATCCTGTCTGATCCTTGTAGTTCCACAAACTGCAGAGGTATTTACAGCCTGTGAATTCACCTGTGTCCCTTTAATCACATGTCTTAAGAATGGCAGCACTGGCTACTACAAGAAAATTAATTTACACAGAATACAAGTTTATCTCTAGTACCTGAAAGCACATATTGTGTCTCTGGCTCTGTGGCAGAAATGGGCTTATGTTGGAGAGGCAAGCCTGGAGGCAATAAGGCTCAGACAGCACTTGAGTGGCAGGGTCAGACAATCTACTGATTGCCTCCTCAAGAAGAAATTTCTCTATACTGTGCCAGTGCCTTTGCACATATGGGGACCTAATTCCCTAAGGCATCCAACCTAGGCAACACTGTTGGTTTCTTCTCAAGCACCACGGCATGGGGTGAGCAGTGCCTGATGAGCACTGCCCATATGCACCTCACAAAAAAAGCAGAGATGAGATCCAGCTCTCAGCACATTCTCTGACTACTCTGCTTCTTACATGCAAATTTACATGGCAAATTTCTCCAGAATCTGAAGAAAATAACCCAAAAGCAGGAGAAAACAGTAAACAGTAATATTACTGAAGGATGATTATTTAACCAATTGAAGTAACAGAAAATAAATCCCATTTTCCTCAGTGTCTGGGGGAAAAAAAACACAGTTTAACATTCTGGATTGTGTGTAGAAATAAGTACCTCAAATTCACAATAAAGTGGTTGCACTCAACTGTGTTGATCTGTTGACCAACCCACCTTTGTCAGATACTTTACAAAACAGTGTCAGGAGCACAAGAACTTTGCATGAAAAGGACTATAAATGTAAACTTAAGAGCAGATAGTGAAAATCTTTTTAAAATTATAGTATAGTATAAAATACCAACAAAACCCTATTAGTAATGCTAGAGTACAATCTGTGAAGAAAAATCAAATGCATACTACTAGCATGATGTTTCCTTCTTTGAAGAGATATAGATAAACTACCTGATAAATCCCACATGCCAAAGTAAAAGCCTGAGGATGATCCTCTAGAGAAGGCTGAAGAGTCTGAAATTCTTACTAGAGCAGTCTAGAGAAGCAAATGTGAAACCAAATGATGCTGGACAGCATGGCAGTCCAGACAGTGCAATGCCCTGCCTGCCCCCATGTCCTGGCAGCATTTCTCTTACCAGCACAGCTGTGTGGCCACTGTGCAGCCCAGCAGGTGAACAACTCCAGCCAGGACTGAGGCAGCCCAGGGCCTGAACAAAGCAGAAGAATGCCTGGCACAAACCACTGGATGTTTTCAAAGTCTTACTGATCAGCTCCACGAGCACATCAGTAATTCGAGGTAAAAAGATCAATGTGTAATGCCATGACTGACTTACACTATCTACAGCCAGACACCATGGTTCAGCAGGAGGGTTTGAGCCAGTGTAGTCAGGGAGTCTGAAATCACCTAAGCACACCTCTCACTGCTCCAGAAGCTGGCCCCTGGTGCAAAGGGAAAAGAGAAACAAGAACCTCACCTGTGGGCACAGATCCATGAAGCTTCCAACACAGCAGCATCAGGGGCTGCTCAGTGTTAGCACTCAGACTTCAGAATATCCATATATGAGACTGGATTAAACCTTTAGGAACTCATTATAAGCATGCTGAAAATACAGTGCTGCCTTTTGCATACAAAAATGGAGATTTTCTCATGTGTGCACTATTATTTCACAATTGGCCTTTCCTCCCCCTTTCATGAAAGCTGACAGCAAAACTGCCAATTGGTTGTTATGTCTTAGATAAAAATTTGGACAAAATATTGCCAAAGATGCAGTTCTTAAAGGGGATACACAGTAGAACATATTTTTAACTAAGAGGGGAAATCTGAGACAAAACTATACATTCTTTTCAAATCTTGAATTCACTGTTATAAGCTGAGAATGAAGAGGCCTCTTGATTTAAAACATGTACTTATACTTGCCATAGTAGTGGCATTGTGGCCATGGTGATGATCTAAGAACATCAATAAAGCAACCTCTGCAGGAACAGTTAATACTTTTTATTAGATCATATGAGAGGGTGGGAAAAGTTTGGGGCATTGTCTGATTTTCCTAGTATACTAGTTGGTCTAATATAAGCCATTATCTCCCTGTGTAAGCTTTGTCTGATTATTTAAATCAGTCAAACAAAAACAGGTACCCAGTGAAAAGCTCCTTAATAAGTCAAATGAGCATTTAGGGGGAGTTTTGCCACCCACAGATGCCAAAGCTAATATCCAGCAGAGACATGTCATCCATTAGTATAAAAACCTCATACCAAAGAGATGTGCTGTATGCTTTCAAATAGCAGATGAAATGCAAAAAGAAGTTGATTCAGTAGAATTAACAAAACGGAAAAAAAATCAAGCATTATTATCTATAATAACACCTAATAATACTACATTATTAACGGTTATAATTAAGATGGAACATTCTAACAAAAGACCTCACACTGATTTTTAAAAAGAATACATGATACATTCCAACTTTGAAAACATTACTAAGCTCTAGAAATTTGATACAACAAGTGTTGTTTATAATATACAAGACAACTTTAAGCTTTCCAAAGCAGGATGAGAACAAGAAGAAAAGCTGCAACAGCCATCTTTTCTTGTCCTGATACTTAGTTCGAAGAATTAAATCATCTTTAATTTTAAAAATATCTCTGCATTAAATGATTATTTAACAATACTTACAGAATTTGACACTTGTTTCCCTAAGAGATTATGTCTTTCATTATACTACTCTGCCCTATTTTTAACCACAGAGAAATACAAAAAGTACAAGTACCAAAATTATTTTCAGGAAAAAACAGCTTTGAATGTTCTTCTTGGTGAGGAGGAAACTAAATTTTTTGACTTCAAGAAAATATTGCAAGGTTCCCCCATTTTTACAGACTTCAAGAAAAATTAAAAGATGAATGGAATGGGCTACTGTTGAAAGTGTTGCCAAAACTGGTGATGAACAGAAGAATTACAATTACTGAGCTTAAGGTAAATTTTTACATAGGTAGTGTTCTACTATCTGCAGTCTCACAGAGACACCTTTAACTTGTTTATAAATTTATAAACATCTTTTCCAGAACAGAATTGTACAAGAGGATGAGATTAGTGGCATTTACCTACAGGGAAGAAAAGTGGGAAGAAAGACAGGATCATGCCCTCTCATTAAGTCAAATATTAAATAATCATAAGGTCCTTTTAGCTTAAGTTACACCTTGAAAATATGAATCAGCAAATATGCTAAAAAGTAAAATTGTTGCAAATCACAGAATGTTAACCTGGTTTTTAATGGACACTACTTCATAACAACAAATTATTCACATAGGAAAATTTATTGCTAGATAAAAGATAAATCTGTTCTTAACAAAACCAGGTTTCTTGTAATTTAATAAAGAAAATTTTCTAAATACATTTCTTGTGAAAAAACATAACTAGGGTACATACTAGACATGCTCATTTTCTGAATTCAGTTCCAATTTAAAGACTAATTAATCCTAATCAGACCTGCTGTGAACAAGCACAATTTCCACAGTTCATAAATAAAATTGTGTATTTTCTGTTTTATGAGACATTCTCCCTACCACAATTATAGCACAACTGCACCATTAATTTTGCACTCTCATCCCATCTTGATCCCTGCATTTTTAAAAAAATCTTGTATACAGTTTCTATCAGTAAAAACAGCACCTAGAAGTTAATCCTACAAACTTGTCTGGTTTTTTGTATGTATAATACAACTTCTGCAGGAAGGGAGGTGGAGCAACTATACCATTAATTCTAATCTTACAAGAATTCTATCTTAGCACATATAGCCAGAAGTAATCTAACCAGCTGAAAGAAAAAGTGACATTTTCTCATGAAATCATGTTTTTAATTATTAAAATATCTATGAATATGCTGTATTCTTGGACAGATTTTTAAAAAATAAATAAATAACAAATTTCAAAGAAATCACGCCACCTTATGGCAGCAGTCAGCAACACTGACAGCTGGTGTTTCACACACTGCTCATACTTCAACAAAAAATCCAAATACAGCCTTTTTGAGACCTGTAAACAATGAACAGTGTTCATCAAATGTCCATAAAAGAAACTCCATGGAACGTACTTACAATACTCAATTTAGAAGATTAATTTGAATGCCAGCAGGAATCAAGCCCACAAGGTCAGAGAAGCATATTAACTTCCAAATTTCATGTTTGGATTATTACCTTACCCATTCTGCTAAGATAACTGAAAAGAACACAAAAGCAAGCAAGTAGCCTATACAATATGCTCATGGTCATTATTCCAAAGGTGGAGTCTCTAAGAATTTCCTGCTATTGTTATTTCCTCTTCCACCAACCCTAAATAGACGGCCTGAAATAAACTAAACATGTACTAACAACATTATGTTCTACCACACATACTCTAAGAGTACTTGGGACAAGTGCAGTGTTGAAGTCTGAACCAAAATTAAAACACCTCAACATTATTTTATTTTGACATACAAAGCTTTTTAAATTCTTCTCTGGATTGCTGTTTCTCCTGGTGACTGGGATATCTAGGATATCATTCTATTACAGCATGCAGAGTGAAAAAAAGATTTCAAAGTGAAAAGAAGTAGTTGGACAGAGAACAGTCCACACCCACATAGCTTCATGTAGTAAGGGCATTCATCCAAATACAGATTTGAATTCAGACCATTCCTTTGTCCAGTTCATATTGTGACCTAGAGTGAAAGTTTCCCCTTCCAAAGAAACTCAGTAACGATGAGAACATTGGGACACAGATTGACTCAATCCCTCCTGTTGGTGCTACTCTGTTTACAGACACTAACAAATACCAACTAGGACATAATGAGGGGAAAAAGGGACTTTTTAGGCCAGTAACTATCATATCTTTCTGAAATTAATGGAAACTCCCAAGTGCCTGTTTTAATGAATATTTATGCAATGTGAAACAGCTCCAACAACAGAAATTAAATTTTGTTTTGATGTTTAAAACATGCAAAACATGAGATGTGCAAAAAACCTGCATGAAATTTCAATCTGTAAGACTGTGGAAAGAACCATGTTTTTCCTGTTGCATGTGAATTACTAGCACTAACTTCTTTGGTATTCTGAGAGAATTCACTCTTACTGCAACCAAAAATTCTGTCAAAACTGGATACACATAACAGCAAACTTTTTCAATTTAGAAGAACCACCATTTTCTGATTAAGAAGGATGTAGCTAGATGGTTCCCAAACCCCTTTATCCATTAGTTTTTGTTGTGTTTAAGTTATGCAGTTACTGAATTAAAGTTATGAGTATAAAGAAATTAAGTTTTTTCTATAACTAGAAAAAAAGCAAGACACTTAAGAGCTTCAGAGAACATAGACTGCCATGAAAAACAGAAAAAATATAAAAACATCTGAGAAATAAGTAATTACAGTTCCTACCTGCATTCCCTAAGCATGCCAGAAGCTCCTCCATATACTCTGCTCCCTAAACATCCACTGCACTGAGCTCCCTTCTCCTTTAGTTCGAGTCAGTGAAATGCTGTTCTTCCTACATTTTCCCACAGCAGAAAAGTCAGAGTCTCCTTCTTCCCTCCTCCCATCTCAAATGCTTTTTAAACACCTCCTTCCCATTTGGAGGGCGCAGTGTGCCACATTCCCTCCCATGCTGAAGAGTGGTGCAGTATGCATTGCATGGCTCTTGTGCCAAGAGCTCTGCACAGATTTTTGTTTCTCCCCAGTCACCAGATTTCCTCCAAATAAGCATGCTAAAGGGCCAAGGGAAGAATCTCTCCATTCACCTTCACATCACTGCAGATCAGGTTTTCCTGAGGAGGTACACTAGGAGTGAAGATGTGATGAAGCCATATTCCTACAGTAGAACAGGAGCATGGCTTTTCATTCCTTGTTTTCTCCAAAGCCAGTATGGTTTTGAGAGCCAGACATCAGCTGATGCTAAACCATATGTAAAATAGCATAATATTACAGTTAAAAGGACCCCAAATCACCAAGTTGATTAGGAATTCCCTTTTGTCAACTGCTGTCAAAATCCATCAGCTGAACAAAAACCACAATATGACAAACATTTGATTTTTCTATATATCATGATACATTCATTTCTGAGATATTATGAACATTTTGATCAGCAAAAGTGTATTGTTTGGATTTACACAGGACCAACTGTGACAGGAAAAAAGAAAGTCAGAATTCCCCACAGAAAGAATGGCCACTGCTGGCACCAATGTAACCTATTAAAGAAATACTGAAAAAGACAGGTTGATACCTGAAATCTGTATCCCCCTCACAAAAATTTCATATGATAGTAAGTACCTTTATTATACTAATACATTACTAAATTCCTTTCAGCAATTATCAGCAGGTAAGTTCTCTAACACTCACTTCTAAATGTTAAGTGAATTACCTCAAGGTCATCCAGAGAGCGAGTAATACTAAATCGCTTCGATCTTCCAAATGATCTTCGAGCAGAAGAACGTGGAGGAGGAGCCTGATTTAATCCCATTGAGTGTCCAAATTTTGCACCCTAAAAAAAACCAGAAAATACATATTAATTTATTTCTTTAATTTTAGTACATTGCTGATCATAGTGAGATCTGAATTTTAAGGAAATGTAACAGGACCACTATTTCAAAACTAGTTGGTCATTTGCCATGCCCCTGTAAAATCACATACTAGAATTCATTAAACTTGACTTTTCCAGTCTCAAGTCAAGTATCTTAAACATTCAGCATTAATTTACTGTATTAACATGAGTGATCAGTTAGGTTGCTAAAATGTACACACAGTACATGTCAGTAAAAAAAGCAAGATGATCCTGGTTCTTTCCTGTTTTAACTGGAAACCATTTAACTACAAAATATTTGCGTTTTCTATAGGAAAATACCATCCTAGAAATCATCTCACCCAGCTTCTCTTGGAATGTTTCTCCACATTTTTAAAGCTCTTACTTTCACTACTCTTTTTTTTATAGCCTTGCTACTGCAAAGTCCAACTTTTGAAATTACACAGTACAAAATTGCAGGAACTTTTGTTCTGAGGAAAGCAGCTCCCTCACTTGGACGTTCCATTACTAGAATTGGTGCTGCAGTAATTAAATCTAGTTTCTGTTGTGCCCATAATCATACTCTTTCTCCCTAAAAAGTTACCAGATGTCTGTTAAGCTACTCAGCATATACATATCAAGTTTATTCCAAATGGCAAAGTGTAAGCTTGAACCTAAAATTAGGCACAGTCGGTGACTGGTGCTAAGCAGATGTACATAAACTCACTACATTACAAAACCTTGTGATTATGTGCCTGAAATTTTGGATTCCTTTCACTGTAACATTCAATGTGGGGAAAATTCCTCCCTGTCTACTGATGCTTTTTTGCTTTAGAAAATAAAAGACTTTAAATCAGAGCAAATTCCCCTCTGTTTCATGTCAGCATCTTTCTTCATTATAGCAAGCTTAAAAATATATTTATTAGTACTTTTATAATTGCTCATTTGGCAGATTTGTAATATTTATTAAACTTTCTATTTGTGTTCATTTCTTCCTTTGGGCAAGTTTCTGTGCTCCAAGTTCTGAAATATTTTGGTCTCCCTTTGATCACTCATTGGAAAGTCTATACACATCACATTAATCAAAAGAACAACCAAAAATTTCACATCCTCATAGCCTCATGCCAACAACCACTCACAGAAAGCAGAGAAGAGCAGCCAGAGCATTGTACAGCCTCGGAGATGTCTGCCTGTTTGCTAATTCCCATGGAGACAACACTGTTCTACAGCAACTGGGCTCTGGCCATCACCAGTGTTCTCAACAGATTCTGTTTACAAGCTCAAAGAATTGTCAAGACAAAACAGGAATCTGGATCCAAAGTATGCAGCAGGGTTCATCCCCTCAACAGGCTTGAGAATTCAACTTCATTCAGTATTAAAAGTGATCCCTTTTTCTATGAAATCTCTTTCCCTCTCAATTTTCTATTTACTAAGGGTTTGGTTTGTTTGGGTTTTTTTTATTGGCTGAGAAGTAAATTGGGCAGGTTGTGCCACAGCAACTTGGAAATCTAGTAGCTGGATATTAGCTTCCAAGGTTTTAAGAGAGCATTTACAAGTGCAGTATAAACAAGCTAAGGTGACTTTTGCTAAATGATCAAATAACTATGAAGAGAAGAAAATTGCTCTCTGTAAATCTTGACATGCAACACCCAGTGGAATGAGCACAGTTCCTGTCTTTTTGAGCATCTTTTTGAGCAACTTTTCATCTGTTCATCCAGGCAGGTACTCCTGAGGTGGTTCACACCTGCCTCATCCCTTACAGCCACACCAGCCTTTCCTGTGTGGATGGAAAGCTTACACCTACTGCAGTAATCTGTGCCACACAGTGAACTTCACCTTAACCCCTGACTAAATTCAGCAGTATCCATTACTGTTACTTTACAGCTGATCAAAACATTAACAAGGCTCCTCCTGTATGAATTTTCTGTTAGAACAATATGAATATACAAGTACATCTACTTGATTTCACGACAAGTCAAGTATGACCACACCAGTTCTGTGATTTTTTAATTCTTTTTCATTTTTAATCTGAGAATTAGTGATAAAAATATCAGACTACCAACAACTCAGCAAATTAATGGCATCATTAATTGGTACTTTGAAACTAATGAAACAGTTACACGGTATGGATGCTTAGTGGTCTTTGATGTGTTTCTTAAAAGTAGATGGATGCCCTGAGAGAACTTCATCTTTCATTGCAAATAAAAGGGTGAAAGGAAAAAAATTAAAAAACTATCAGTAGCAGACATATCTATTCAGAATAACAAATACATTTTCACTATTTATTCTATTTCATCCCCAAAATATAAAGAATATAAATTGTCCAGTATTTATTTAAATATTAGAGACTTCCATATATGATGCTGGGAGGTTAAGAACATGCACGTAAAAAATTTTTGAAACAGTAACATTACAAATTGAAGGAAGAGGAAGCAACTGCCTAAAGACAAATCTAATTAGATTCCACTGAGAAGCAGATTCTAGATAAGATTAATTATCACCAGATGCCCCATTTTGGAAATAAATGCTGCTCTACCTATTTGTGGTCAGAAGCATAACAAAGAGAAAGAGGGAGAGCAGACAAAAACAACTTGTAAATTGTGTGGTATTAGAAAAGAGAGAGTAAATTAGCATCCAATCAAAGTTTTTATTCCTGTTTTTTTATATTGTTATGCAAAACTGACTACTGAGACCTGGGTTGGACAGTAAAGATAAGAACAAGTTAAGAAAAAAGAGATCCTGGGAATAAAACAATGCTTAAGCAATGATTACAAAATATAAAAATGCACTGAGCTAACCATTTCTCCAAACCATCTGGATAACAATTGCAATTAAGAAAATATTTTCAACTGACAAAAATCTCTTCCTTGCTCTGAAAAATCAAATTAATCATCTAGGAAATTAAGGAGAGCATTAACTTAAAAACCCAAAAAGACTGGAATTCACAAGTCTGGGAAGTCTCGCTTTTCATCTTTTCTTGACTCTATTCCAGACATTCAGACTATGAAGACAGACCTCCTTCTCCAGATCAATTTAAAAAATGGCTGTGCATACACACATGCACACAAATAAGGAAAGAATCACGTATCTTAAGCAAACAGCACCATTTTGGCAAATGTTTTTCATGGGACTCTGAAGAGCTGGAAATAAAAGCATCCATGACTTGAACAGAAAACAGCCATTGAAACTAGAATGTACTAATCAGCATGGCTAAAGAAATCCACAGTATTTGAGCACAGAGAGATTGTTAGTGCAATGACTGATATTAATGTTATTTCTGCAGTCTGTTAGACATAAAGAAATCACTGTACTTCTAAAAGCCTTTATTACACTATTAAACAGATATTAAAAAACACTAACTTATCCACAAACATTTCAGAACAATAAATGTATGACCAAAAAATGTCCAGCTTGGAGCAACCTGGTCCAGTGAAAGGTGTCCCTGCCCATGGCAGGGGGCTTGGAACAAGATGATCTTAAGGGCCCTTCCAACCCAAACCACTCTATGAAAAATATGCTGTTACCTTCTCTGTTACCTGCCAAGCTAAAACACTGACATTTGCTGCCTGAACATTAGGCTGTAAGGTTGTTTGGGGTTTTTTTAAATACAGATTGCCTATAAGCCCTAGAACTGTTTATTATCCTACCTTAAAGATTCTCTTCCAAAAACAGTATTGCTAAATCTACAAAACTCTAAAAATACCTAAATAGTCAAGAAAATCTAAGAAATTCTATCAGAGAACTAGAAACTAAAGTCCACCTGACATTTTACTAAGTGCCTTCACCTTAGAAATTTTAGGAATCCAGAAGCCAACCAAAAAGCACAGAAATTTGTGAAAACAAATTGATCAGTGAAAAGCATATGCTACAGCAATACATCCTCTCCTATTTGCAATGCAGATGCTTGCCACCCTGCTACTACTATCTATCATGGTGAAAGTATAAAAGAACATATCTCTAAAAGCCTTATCCTGTAATGATTTGGCAGATGGAGAGGAAAAACAATGAAGGATTAAAGGAATTAAAGTACTGATGCTCTAAAAAAATTCATTCCTTTTTCTACTCTTAAAAAAAGTAAAAATTAGAATGGATTGAAATACCAGTTAAATATATAATCATAAGAGAAAAAGGACAATGAATGGGGTCTGAGTCCTTTTAAATTACTATAAATTACTAGACTACCCTTTTTTTTTTAGGCAAACAGGAAATGGCAAGTGCAACTATGACAAGGAGAGCACTGAAAACAGGTCACCAGGGGAGGACTGATGTAGCAGCTCAAACATGTCCCAGTGAGAATGGTTTCTGTCTGAGAACAAGAATGGTGTACAAGAAAAGTACAAATGAAAAAGCAGAAAACATTGTACTTCATGTATTAGCAAGGCAGAGGGAGTGAAGAAGGATGTGACTCATCTGAGACTGCAAACAGACGGACAGAAAGAACAAAAAGGTTCCAATGTAAGATGATTTGCACAACTGTAATTATTTAAAGATAGAACGAAAAAGGATGGGCTCTTAGAAGTATTTTTAAGTGATAAACAAGTTAGGCAGCAGCTCCATATAAGATTTTTGGCAGCTGTGGCAGCTTAAGGGTTTTGCATGTACTTCTGACCACTCCTGCAAGCTCACAAATTGCAGCAGGCTGTGCCCTCATCTCCACTAACAGTAAACTAGAGTTTACAAAATGAAATAATCCTGTTTCTAAGGCAGATCCACAGACAGTCATGCCAGCACAACTCATGATACTCACTGCCAACTCTGGCCTGAGCACCACAGGAACTCTTTTAAGCTGGAACTACCAAAGAAATGCAACGTGAAACTATGACAGCCAATATGTGACTGTAACCTGGAGCCTGAGTGCACAGAAGAAAGTCGATGAAACCTGATCAATTATTCAGAACACAAAGAAACCAAACACCTTCAGAAAACATCTTCAGTTAGCTAAATTCCCAGCTATAGCATGAGCTATACTGTGCTCCTTCATATTCCAGCAAATGCACTTATCCAGTATTATAAACTTTGTAACAAACCATCATATGCAGCAACCTGAAATTTCCATTTTGTGCTAAATAGTCTTTGTGGTTCTCTGCAGTTATTGCCTGAGTATTACTAATAGATGTCCTCTCCTCTGGTACCAGTTCTAAAGCTGAAGGTGCAGGAAGGGGTTAGCAAGGAAGGAGACAGGCAGCTATTGGAGCACAAGAGACTCAGGAAGGGGGAAATTTTTGTTAGGATTTCTGGCATCCCTGACAACAAAAAAATACAGAGCTGGCAGCAGGAATCCAGAAAGGGGAGAAAAGGAGAAAGAAAAACTGTGAGGCTTTAGGCCAGCTTCCAGCAAATTTACAACTTTTCATGGAAAACACATTATAGTTTGTGATCTTGAAAGGAAACTAAAGGGACTAAATCTGATGGGACAGAGGTTTTGCCTGGTCTGTGGAAGAGCCGCAAGAAGGAAAGGTAAAATATAAGAAGGGAAGCTAATCAAAAATGTTTAAAAAGCACTAACAAGCCTGATGATCTACATTTCTAGAACTATGCTTTCAAAACTGTTTCACAACAAAAGTTAATCTCACAAGATTTGAGCGAAATAGTTTTAAAAGTTTAAATGTTTGATTAAAAAAAGCATAAGAAGGCAATGAAATGTGATGAACAAAGTTCTAGGAGCTCTAAGACAAAAACATCATTACCAGCATGCACTAATTTTCATAGAAAATGTTCGTCCTCCTGTTCAGGTGGAACAAGGACACTATCCTATGTCCTGGCCATTTAAGAGAATACAAAAGGACCATTCACATGCTAGAATGGTCACACAGAACTGCTCGCCTCAGTTTAAGGAGCTCGACTACTTAAGGAGCTCAACAGAATTTGGTACGTTCCATGTGTCACAGAACTTAATCATACTAACTATAAAATCACCAAATTTTAATTTGGCCTATTTCCAGCTCTTGAAGCTTTTAGAAACTCTCACTGTTTTTAGGTTTGATTCTGTGACCTTGTGTGGTGAAGGGTATAACAGCTTGGAACCCAGATACACTGACCATATAATTTGAAACTTCTATGGATATTCAAAATTTACCGAATTTAATCCTGGCTGTTGAGCCCCTCAGCAGGAGGGTCAGTCTGGATTGGCAGTTCATCTTTAAAAAGAATGCAGGTTTAAGACTTCAGAAAGAAAGTTCTTGATTTAGACCTTTCTGAAAAGGGATGGGAAACAGGGATGCCACAGTAATGCCAACAAAGCACAGAAAATCTCAAAAAATAGTGAAAGGATCACAGGAAAAAAAAAAAAAAGTAGCTGATGCAAATATTATTCAGCCATCAATATTAGTGCCACATCCTGATCTGGACTGTGTGGCTTTGTGTTCCTCTCTTGCCCACTGCCACCCTCAGCTCCACTGCCCTGACTGAGAGCCCCTCTGGAGCAGAGCAGGGCAGAGCAGGCCCTGACCCACCCCTGCCCCTCATCCCACCTGCCAGCACCACAGGCCCCCACCCAAAACTGACACTGAAACTCACAGTTCCTGTAAAAGGAGGGTCTGGGGGGGCTGAACACAGGAGAGACTGAAATATGGGATATGTTGGGAAAGGATTTCTTGGGTTCTGAAAGAGATAAAGGAATCTGGGGGAGTTGGGAACAGAGCTGGCTGTGGTCCCCTCCCCTGGGCTGTCCCGGGAAGCAGCAAGTGCTGGGTACAGGTGTCACACTTAAGGTGCCTGTGTTGGGTACAGGTGCCTGTGCTGGGTACAAGTGTCACACTTAAGGTGCCTGTGTTGGGTACAGGTGCCTGTGCTGGGTACTAGTGTCACACTTAAGGTGCCTGTGCTGGGCACAGGTGTCTGTGCTGGGTACAAGTGTCACACTTAAGGTGTCTATGCTGGGTACAGGTGTCTGTGCTGGGCACAGGTGTCTGTGCTGGGTACAGCTGTCTGTGCTGACAGAGCACAGGGCTCCAGGTGCTGTGGACAAAACCAGAATGAAGGGACACCCTTCAGGCTGCCCTGCACTTGTGTCATCATCACGGAGGGACAGCACCTCACAAAACCCAGTTAGATGACAGAGGGTTAATTAAAAAAGGTTTATCATCATCATCAAACTTTAGTGTCAGCTTTTCTGCAGGCTTTAATTACACTGCAATTCCCGTTTTTTTTTCTTCTTTTTGTTGAGGTACACCAGGATGACAAAGAATTCAAATGCTATATTCACCAGTGCTGATCAACAGATTTGATGACTTTTAAGAATACTTCTTTACCGATCAGATGATAATGACACATTTCACTCCTTTCTAACCATTCCAATGGCATTTTAAATGCCAGTTTGGCCCATGATACAATGAAGAATATTGCAAAATTTCATATATGATCTATAGGGACTCCAGGAAGACACAGAAAAGAGACTGTCCTGACATGAACATCCAAGTAAGTGAAATGTAATGCTTGTCTCCTATACTAAGGATATTAGCCATAAAACACTGACCCATCTACACTTCAGTACTATCCTAATCCCTTTTCAAGCAAAAAAAAAAAAAAAACCAAAACAAACCCACAAATGTTGATGTTATTTATGCATATGAAAAAGTAAGATCATTTTCTCAGTATAACTAGATTAAAGTATCTTCTATAAGTTGCAAGTCTGGTAATTGGAAATTGCAGAGGCACAGAAAGACCTTACTACACTAGGGGAAAATGTGAAGAAAAATACAAAAAAGGACATAACAACTAGTTTCAAATCATCTTGAACATTAGGTAGGCATTAGCTGGGAACATTAATTCAGTATAGACAAATAATCAGTAACAATCAAAACTCTGAGCAGGAATCATCATAAAAGAAAAAATTAAAAAAACAAGAAATAAGCCTTGTGAATATATTGTCTGTCAACACATTTTTAAAACTGCTTATAGCTCTGGTAACCCATCTCAAAAATAAAATTACAGCAACCAATTATATTACAATTATGTAAAAATTTTTGGAAAAGATAAGACTAAGCTGACTTCTGATTGGAAAGTAAGTGATTGGTGATTGAGGTTTAAAACAAAAATAATATCACTAAGAGAAAGTAGAGAGAAAGATTGTTAGTATTTCTCAGGACAAATATTAGCAGGTATGAAATGAAACTATACAGAAAGTACAATTATGTGGTGTTTTCTTTCCACACTAATTAAACTGCAGAATATGTAAGTCAAGTGATATCAGGAATGCCAAAAGTACAAGTTCACATAAGTTTTAGCAATTTCATATTTATTTTTGTTTATTAAAGATCTTTATTCTATATGGCCCTATTTCTTGTCCAGTGAAAAACTGGTATTTTACAACTCCTTTTCTCCTCTAAATCTTCTCAGCTACAAGGAATTCAGATATTTCTTAGTACAGACAATAACTTCATAATCTCCCATCTCAAAGCTTTTATGTTTAAAATATAAATATTAATCCATTTTTATTATTTCAATTCATTCTGTGATAAATATTTCTTTCCATGCCATTTTCTTTCTAGTACACAAACTTAAAATGAGGACATTTCACAAAATTCAGCATCGCTCTACAGACATTTACTGTCCGGATTTTATCTAATTTCTTTCTCAAAGAAACACAGCCAGCATTATTTGGGCTTTTTATACACTTTGAAGATCCTAGAGCCATTTTTAAAATAAATTTAGAAGATTACAATTCGTATGAAAAGGCTGCATGGAATTACTAAATATTTAATTGCTTTTCATTTTCTCTAAGCAAAAATCAGAGGACCTATTTCCTATAGATGCCTCTTTGCAGAGTAATTCACATTAGCACATCCTCAGATCTAGCTTGGTGTTTGGGATTTTTCTTGAGTTCTCTTTAAGGTATATAGGTAGATCTCAAATCAGATCAAAGCCTGTAAATCCAAAAGTTGACATTAAATTGCACTGCATAAGAATAGCAATCCAGCTGCCATTAATTCTGCTTTAAAAACAGCTGTTAGTGGAACAATTTAAGCTAGTGAGCAAACAGAATTCTAAAGGAAAGAGAAAAAAACATGTAATTATACAACAAAAAAACAAAGATGGGAACCACAAAGCTTTGCCAACATTGTCTCTGCATCTAAAATGTCTGCTTTGCAGTTAGTTTACCATCCAGTTACCAACAGTAAAAAACTGCAATTCTTGGATCTGAAGCAAATTACAGATTTTCACCACCAAAAAAAAAAAAAAAAATCATTTTTAACTTGGACAGCATATCTTTTTAAGTAACACTTGCTTTGGAAACAAAGACGCCTCTAAAGCAGTTGCAGTTAAACTTCTGAACAAAACAGAGGAATAAAAATAGTTGCCCACAAACTAGATTAGCAGGGAAAGATGCCTCAGTGAACCCCATAGTACTGCTTGCCTATCTTCTCTCTTCTACATTTTTACAATATTTTCAGGAGCTGAAATTACGAAGGTTACCAAGCAGTTGTTTTATTTTATTGTTAAAAAGAAAATACACATTTGCAATACTATTGTCCAGTAAATCTCATGAAATAAGATTTTCTGTTTTGCCTTCTTCTAAGATCTACAAATAGGCTCCAACTACAGATTCACACTTTTCATCAGCACAAACAATAATGTGATCAAGACAGAAGTATAACAAGTGTGAAACAGTAAAGGATTTCTAAAAGTCAATACCCAACATTTTAAAAAGCTTTTTAATTACATTTCAACAGTTTTGTCATATTCACTTGGAATAAACCTAGGACCCAAATGCTAGTTATCAGGCTCAGGTTGTAAAACCTCTTTTGATCTTCTGTGTTATACTCACTGCCACTCTATTAAAACAGACTTTCTTTTTTTAAAAAGAGAATGGTGAGAGGTCAATGCCTAGGATTCTGTCCTTATGGAGAGAGAATTCAAAGACTAAACTGACTGTTATGAAGCTTTCCAGTGGAAAAGGGAGTATTTTCCCAGTAAAACTTAATTCAAAACAGTAATGGGTAGACATATTTTTGGCCAGGCACTAGCCTGAAAACAGAGAGTGAGGGTTGAACAAAATCAAATGTATTTATATTAATTTAGTCTAGAGGGAAAGGAATTCTTCCCTGTTCAGCAATTTCTCAAGTCCCTTGCCAATTCTAACATCCCCTGATGTTTTCATATTGCTTATGGTGCTTTTCATTTGCGTCACCCAAAAATCATGCACAGGAGCGAGTAGGTAAGTGACTGGAACTTAGTGGGATGCTAAAGAAGGTGGAAAGAGCAATGCAACAGCAAAGGCAGGACAGTGCAACTGGAATTGCAAATAAAAAAGCAGGAATTATTCTGTTCCCACTGAAACCATAACCAGGCTCCTCATGTTGGTCTCACAGACCTCATGAGAGCATACCAGACCCCTACCCAGCATCAATCTTAGAGCAATTTAGAAGCTCATTGTCACCAGAAATCTTCCTCAGTTGTTCTCAGATTAAAAGACACCTTGCCTTCCATGGTTTGCCTTTTCAGTAAACTTCAGCGACATCATCAGGCCTCTCCCTGCTTGTTTTCATCTAAGACCTACAGAAGACATGGATGCCACCAAAAGATTCTCATTAGAATACTGATTGTCTCATTTCTTCAATAGAAATTCTCATTGTCTCCTTTCTTCCATAAAAATCTGTTCACATTACACTTTTAAGAAACACCAGAAATGTGAAGTTCAGTACAGGGAACAATATGAGAGGTGCACAGGGTCAGATATCTTCTGGGAGGTCTCAGTCAAAAGAGGTGGACTAGAACCAAAATCTTCCTGGTTTAGTTCTCCTCTTGCCATGCACAGAAACCTTTCTAAAAGGTTTAGGAAAGAATGAAATATCTAGCAATCGTGAAAGTATGTGTTCAGTAATTTGGGGATAATTCATAATAATGACATTTTAAAGAAAACAAGAAACTCATGCTATCCACTAACAACAAAATTAGGCATTTTAAACTATTTTCTACAATTCACATTTATATTTAATTTTTAAATGCCTTATAGCAGCATAAAGAAAATTAATATTTTAAAAGTGGGTTTGCCAATTATCACAAAATTAACCGCAATTCTAGTCTGTGAGCTGAAAACATCATCACTAAAGGGAAAACAAAGCTCAAAAAATGTGCTTACTTGCTTGTAACTGGAGGTCTGAAATGCCATATCTATTCCTACTCACAAGAAGCACTTCCCAGGCTCAGTTCTGAAAGTGCAATTTTAAATAGATATGTTCACTTACACTTTCTCACATCTGCTCTTGCGTGCTGTACAATTCACAAATGTTATGTAAGTGCAGCTATAAAATCTGGAAGCAGTTTATGCCCATCTTACCCCCCACTAGCATTGCACAGTACAGCATATTTTTCGGAATTACATGCTGTGATCATCACTGTTTATCTGCACAGCAGCTCTGCTAGAGCAGAATTGCATCCAGGAACTCATGTTTGATGAAAATTCCAAGGAAGACAGTGTTTCATATGGAAGTACAGAGTCCATCACAAGAATCTCTAGCTTTGGTAACCTTTTCTCCCTCTAGTGGCTTCTACATTCCCACCCATAGGTTGTTTTACCTTCAGTATTGATGTAAAAGACAAAAGCAATTTAAATGCTGTTCTGCCAAATGAAGACAGACTCAGCAACCAGGTTGTAAAAATATGAATGCAATCCTATGTGGCCACTGTATACACTTTATTCTGTGACTGGAATGAGTCTGAGCAAGCTGTGTAAAATAAGTCCTCACAACTTAAAAAGGTCACAGGAAGCTGAGAACATGTAATTTTCTAGAACACAGGAGTAACCCACCTGAATAATGGTTTGGAATAGGCAGTTTTACCTCATCCCTTCACACAAAATAATAAAGTCTGAATTTCTCTCTTATGAAAATGAACTAGGGCTCTAAGATGCAAATACAGATTTTCCCAATTTCTGCAGCACCTGAAGTACAGAAGCATGATCATCAGTAATAACATCCCCTGATTATTTACATGAAAGATTTAAGATGAGAACATTGTACAATTTCATCTCTGTGAATTACTCCAATCTTTATGAGCTTTTCTCATCAGTTTCAACAATATTCAATAATACTGAAAAATGAAATTAAAATGCAAAAGAGGGTCTGTAGCCTTAATGAAGAGATTAAATGCTAAAGCCATGTAAGAACATTTTAAATGTGTCTTGCAAACAAATTTGTCATTAATCAAAGAACAGAATGCCTATTTTATTATCAGACAGACTTAAAAGGGAAGATTGAGATACTTAGTGTTGGTTTATACTGATCTGAGTGATACAGTAGGTGAAATATTATTACTCTTTAGCCACATGTAGAGCATCTTTGATCTCAAAGTGTAAAATTTTCAATGAGATTTTAGTTAGTATAATCTTAACTTCCATGAAATAAGTGTTTCTGAAAAATACCTAATCCATGTTACTGTCATGGACAACACTGCAGACACAAACTTATTACACAGATCCCAAAGGAATTTCAGCAGCATCTAATGCAGCACTTGGGACCAACATCCACCATGCACCTGCACTAGGTGCTGCACATAAAGAGGCCTTTTCCTTGGTCCATCAGCAAAGACTTCAGGGCAGCAGACAGAATTGAGCCTTAAGTGTTTTGGGTGGGCAATGTTTACAAATGTAGTGTTTCTGTTTGGCTTTTGAAAGTGTGAATCACCTTGTATTTAAGAACACTTGAAATTTAATTTTATTGTGGGTCTGGAAAATATTGCTGCCTGTAGCAGTGTTCACCTTAACAATACACTAGTGTATAACTATTATACATACTAGTTCATTTCTTTTTATTTTCAGCACAAAAGGCATACAATAGAACGTACACAAAAGTTGCTTGCTTTACAGTGCAGGAAAAGAAATAAAAAATATTTTCTCTTTCCATACCAAACCCAAAATGTCCTGAAGTTCTGCAAGCTAATCCCTAAAAATGTTTTGTTTCTAACAGTATGAAGCAACTAATGAACCTCTACTGTCATCCACCTGATCAGCAATTGTGTATTTTCAATCAGGTGAGAAAAAACCACATTTTTTTCAAAACAGATTTGGATAGCATGATGGACATCTGAAACAATCATACAAGTAATACACAAAACTTTCACATACAGTCTTTTTTATGCTTTTTGTGCTGAAAATAAAAACAAACAAACTGGCATATATAATAGTTATACAGTGGTGTATTGTTAATATAAGCATGGAATGACAAAGCTTCCTGAAGGCTAATTTGGAGTATAAGATCCTGTCTTTCCCTGGAGTCAGCAAACATTTCAGATACAAAACTGCTACTGATCCTTTCAGTATCAGAACAATGGCCTCCACTTTACTAGAATTCCAGTTATCAACAACAGACTCCCCCGAGATTAGTTCCCTCAAGAGCAAAATGTGTGTGTCGCAAAGGGTATGTAATCATCCTGAATACTCTTCCCACACTTTTTTTGGTTTTTAAGTCTCCTTATTTTGTCTAATAGTAAACAAAACAAGAAGAAACAGTAATTTAGAATAAAATTTGAATTACAGGCTCACTGGCAGAATGTCAGATTTATGACCTACCACTACCAGTTTTTTATGTCAGTTTTTAATGCTACTTCTATTGAGAGGTTTGCTGGAGTGAAGTTTGTAATGAAACAGTCTTACTCACTTAAAAGTGTATAATCCAGGTTTTTAACTAATGATTAGACTACGTCTCTATAAAAATAGATAGCACTAAAATAACAACATTTGCAAGCCATTCTTCTACAAAAATGAACCAGACTAAAGATGCAGACTGTTTCCATTCTTTTGCAGCTGAAGGTCAGAAGAAACTGAAGTTGCTAAAATGTCATGCCTCCTTTTCATTTCAGTGCCACTGAAACATTTGGAAACAATGAAGAGACAAGAAGAAAAGTGAGAAAGCCCTAAAAGACAACACTTAGAGCAGAAGTACAATTCCAGAGCTGCACTCAATTAAAGAGGAATATGAAACGCCTCTGCAGACGAGAGCAGAATGTATTATATTTTTCATCTGAAATTTTGTTAATTATATAATACACCTTTAAATTTTAATATGCAAATATTGCTGTGTAAAAGTACCATAGGCAGATGGGTTTGGGTGTGGGGGTTTTTGATACTGTTAAGAACCAACACCAGCATGTTCTTACCTTTTTATCTTCTTTAGATTTCCTGATACTGTGCGGAGGGCCAAATTTGTTCTGAATGCAGAACATCTTCTTGGACCATTCACTTTTGTGAGATTTTAGCTGTGGCTGACCAAAGCTGCCATCGACTCTGTATCTGTCAGCTGGAATCTTACTCATTGGTGGGGGAAGGGTCCCACAGTTCACACTGGACCAGCCGTCCGTGGAGTCGGTGTACGACTCCTGGTCGCTGGCATTTCCATGCTGCCACTCCTGTAAAACATGCACAGGCAGCCACCTCTGATTGCCCAGGCCTGCAGCGTTTTTCTTTGATGGGGGTACTGAATTTCGGGAGGAAACCAATGGAACTTCAATACGAGCAGAAGGGCTCAAGTGTTTGCTTACGTTTTGGGACTTATCATTCTGAATTACTTCTAAAGGGATGTTTCCCTCCTGCTCATGACAGAAGCCATTCCAGTGGGAAGCGGGCTGATTTTGTCCCCTTCCTACTGGATTCTCCCATATGCTGCTAGGAATGTGTTTACTTGGATTGGTCCCTAAATCAACCACCAGAACTCTATTATTCTTTTCTTCTTGGTTGAAATTTCCAATTCCACTATCACTGTTACTGCTCGTACTATTATTCTGATGAGCATCTGCATCGCCATCGAGGAAAGCCCTCGCACGCATTCCCTCAATCAGTTCCCCCATATCCCTATACAGGACAGAAATAAACTGCAGGACAGGTAGAGATGATGTTGGAAACTCCAGACAGCCATTTGTATCTGGATCCGCTGTACATTCCAGTCCAAAACGTCTTGCTATACCCTGGTGAATTTTATGATGAAATAATTCAGGATCCACCATAAAAACATGGCAAGATGTCCTCAGGACCCCTTCATCTTCCTGAGCCAAGCTTGCATCATCATTTGTCTGCATTGTAACTAGTCCAAAGAATCTTCTATCATCCGGGCAAACAGCACTGAATGCCAGTTTCTCTGCAGGATATTCTGCCACAACACCTGATTTGTCACTGCAGAGCTGAATACAGTCATGCATTATCTTCATCATCACCAGGGAATGGATTTTCTGCTCTGCCCGCAGACGTCTCATGCACCCACGAATGGCCTGCAAACTCTCAGTTTCCAAATTTGCAGTTGTTGAAGGAAGTTCGATGGAGCCTAAGTAACCTACAATCATGGCAACATTCAAAATGCTTGCATCTAACCCAAAGTCTTCTGCACTCTCCGGTCCAACTCTAAAAACTGAATCATCATTCAGAACTTTGGCTATTTCTTCCTTTGACAGTAGGTTTGGATTGCTTACACTTTCATTGCCAGTTTCAAATTTCATAGCAGCAGAAACTGAAAATGATCTTTGTTTTGGTGCAGAATTATCTGAGTTACCAGCACAAAGAGCAGGATTCTCAAAGATCATGTTGAAAATGCCACCAGACTGCATTTCTTCAACAACTTTCTCTGCTCTGTTTATACCCAGAGCTTTAGAGTCAGGTTTGGGTTTCAGCCACCCCTTCCCATCATAAAAACCAACTTCTTCATCACTTGAACATGAATCCATATGACTAATCCCTTCAGCAATGACCATGTGCAGGACTCCAGAACATTTCCCTATAAGTTTCACTACATCTTCATGTGAGGCTTTTTTCACATTAATTTCATTAACTGCAAATATCTGATCTCCTGCTTTAAGTCCAACATAATCTGCAGGGCTTCCTTTCATCACACAACTAAGAACACAAGGAGCTTGTCCAGAAAGGGTAAACCCATAACCTGCTCTTCCTCGAGCCACTTCCACGCTTCTTATTCGTGGAGGAGCATGCATGTTGAGTCGACGTTTGACCGTTTCTCCTGGTCTGTACATTTTGGACTTCTTTTCCTAAAATAGGAAAACTTTCATTTAGTCCAGTTTTTTGTCATGTTTCAAGAGTATCACTCCATCTAATGAAGATCTAAAGAAAGAAAGAAAGAAAGGACATTTTAATTCTCATCATATTTCAGGTTTTTTAGCACCCACTATTCCTTTTACTGTTGAGAAAAAATTGCAAGTGAACTCTACCAAAAACTATTGCCAGAGAATTAACAAAACACTCAGAACAGTTTGAAAGGAACAGGCACCACAGTGTTAATTTTAGTGATAAGAAAGGAGTTGCAAATGCAAATAAAGTCGCTGTCCAAAATGACAACATGACAGAATGGCAAAGAACAGGATCAAAGTCTTTTGATGTACAGTCAGTGTTTTTTACACTAAGCATGTTATGTCTTCCCCAACTCTCCCACAGTGCCTACTATTCAGTTACCCTCTGGCTTACTGCACCATTATACTACCACTGCATTTTACAGCATGGAGAAAATCCTTATTTAAGCTCATACATCCTTTCCCAGCAAAACAAACATGAGAGCTCATATCTACTCAGCTATACCTCACCCCCTTTACTCTCAGTGTACAGAAACAGGTAACACATGTATCATGTAGAAGAGATTAATTACCCCTAGAGTTGCCTGTATCTCTCCACTGACTGCAAAGGCAGCTTAAAATAAGTATCTCACTTCAACTTCCTTACATACATTTCACTTACATATGCAATGACAAGTGGGCATTCAGTCATGTATCAGACCAAAGGGATCCAAGATCAGATTTACTGTTACACCCATCAATTAATCTACTCAAAACAATTTGTCAGACAGCAAACACTGTAAAAATGCATTTCAGACCAACATTCCAACATCCATGTGTTTTAGTTTAGCTTAAACATTAAAAAAAAAAAAAAAAAGGAGTGAAAAAGACACATGCTGCCAGTATTAATCTAGACATGACTTTACAATTAACATATAACAGCTTTGTATGAACAGCAAGATGTAGAATATTTCACTACATTTTGGTGTCAGCACTGAAGTCTGGATGTCTTGTTCTAAACATGCTTTGGCAAATTTCATTGTTTTAGAGAGGTTTCCCCCACTAAGCAGGTTAAAATGCATTAAAATGACTAATATAAATAAAACAAATTACAACTTGTTCAACTTTTGAAACTATTCCCTTGTTGCACTATATGAACACTCACTTCCATAGGTCTGGAAGATGACTGACAGAAAAACCCATGGGAATACAGCTATATAAAACTGCAATAAACTCCATCTGAGCAAGTGAGAACTAATCTGACAATAATTACTCTGAGATGGTCCACAGGCTCATTCTTAACTCAAGTCACATTGTAACATAGTTAAAGTGTATAAGGTACTTGAAAGTGAGTATCTTGCATATGTGGGCAAAATGCAGGCAACAAAAATACATTCACATAAAGATATAAACATACATACACACATTTCTTTATGTATAAATATACATAACACATTTCTTTATCATATCTAAAGTGTTAAATTAGTGGTGTCTCACCCACTACTTGCATGGACAGAAAATGACCAAGAAATCCTACTGACATTGCTCTCAGCTACAGAAACAAAAAAAAACACACAGAGAATGTGATTAAATCCACAGCACACTACTTTCACAGTATTTCTGCCTGGCTTAGAACAAACAAGGCAATTATTTCAAAAGTTCTACCAATTAAAAGCCAAATCAAAACTAAAATATGATTGAGGATGATAGTCTTAATTACTTATCTACATAGGAGCTCCTTTATTACCAAATTTAAGAAACCATTGCTGTTTCTCAAATAGTCTGCTAGATACTCAATTGAAGGATGTAATTCCCACAGGACCCTTCCAAACCCAAAATAGGACAAATTTCAAGATACCAGAAGACATCCAGTTGGCTTTACTTCTTGGGGTTTAGTTTCTTTGGGTTGGTTTGTTTTTTTTTTTTTTAAACAAAGGGACATCAGGTTTTTATGTCTCCATGGTGCAGCTGTGACTATTCAGTGTAGTATGATTTTTGCAAATTGTTTTAATATAGCAATTACCCAGCTTCATTAACGATACTTTTCCTATAATTTGAGACCAAAAAAAAACAACCTTGGCTTTAACAAGTAATGAAATTTCACACTTAACTTTTAAATGGAAATCATAACATAAGAAATGCTTTGCAAACATTTAACCAAACGTAACTCTTACATTGCTGGAAGAAAGCCCCATCAACTGGCATCCTGTCTCATATCTTAAATGTTGTTTGACCCTTTCCTGATGGAGCTAAACTTGGAAATCAAGAGGTCACTGTGCATTCAGCTATCTCTAATTAGGTCTAGTACTTTTTGAGAATAATCATTAAATATTTCAATATATAGTTCTCCAAGAAAAAAAAATAGAACTAACAAATGCCCAACAGTAAATAAAAACCTTCTATCTAGGAGCTTGAATATATACATGTTCTAATTTCCTTTATAGTGAATATTTCTGTTTTCAGATGTCTGGAGACTAGCCTAACGTGACCCCTGGGTACCCTCTGAATCTGTGCTGTTAACGTGGTTACCAGAAAGCCAAACAGTATCTGGCACCTAAAACTGTGCTACTAGCTTGCAAGAGGAAAGGAAACAATTAAGAGAGTATGAGATTATAAATAATCTTTTAAAAATATAATAAAAAGCAGTTGTTACTAAAAAACTTAAGATTCAATATTGTAATGTTGAAGTAGCTGATAAGAAAAACAGGTTTTTTACAGCTATCTCTCTAATCTATTAAAAAATATCCTAAATGTCACTATAAAAAACACACAATGAAAATGTATTTAGGCTGCTCTTGGGAAGAGGTAAACCCCAATGTTGTCTTATGTCACAATTCTGCATTTGCTAAGAGAGAGAGGTTTTCCTTTTAACTCTGTTCACAAGTCAATTTACCTACTTGCCTTCCTAACCTATGACCCTTACACATCAAGCATTTATTGTAGATGATAACCAGTGATAATGAAATGTCATTCAAAAACCTGACAATTATAAAACAAAACAGCAGGCTGCTACCATGTTACTTTCCTCTAATAATGATGTTCCAGAGGTGTGAAGACTTTCACCTATATTGATATATTATTATTATTATATTAATATATTTCAGCTATATATATATTTGTGAAATTTTGTAGGTGTAAAGTTAGGAACTAATTCAACATTAAAGGATTTTTTTTATTAATGTGTCTATACACTAAAAAACCCAAAACAAAAAATACCAACCAAAGAAAAACTGTATTACTTCACTAGATCACCTCTTCCCTCCCTCAATACCTGAATATTACTGTGCAATTTTTATGCTAATTACACTCAGGACAAAAAACAGCTCATTAAATTTATCTAGGAAACTTCAAGACAAAGGACAAATATATCTCTTCTGCAAGAACCCTCAGCATCCAAGTATGTTTTACTGCAATAATGGCATGACAGGCAAATAGAAAAATTATGAAACTAGTGTTTCCCCTAAGCAGACATTAGTTGATTGTCAAACTGTTAACAGACTAGTTCAAAACTAAATTATCAAGTTATCTAATTGCTAACTTTTCTCCTAATTTCTTTGCAGACTTGAAACCTGGAGCTGAAGAGATATGGCACAGAAGTGGCACAAACTTCCATAGTTCCAAAGTAACTGTGTCTGAATATTCTTTTCCTGTAATAAATTATAAAACATGTAGCATATCCAGTGAAACAAAAACACGAATTCACTTGCACTGATATAAAGCTTTGTAGCTTTATAACTACAAAATATTTCACAGAACATTTCAGGCAAAAACACTAATACGTACAATTTAAGAGTTGTTCAAGTATGTGAAATAACACAATTTGTCCATACACATCAGCTTTGACACAGAACTGCAAAACAAAACAAAACATTCAAGATTTCTGCCAGCATACATTCTAGTCTACTATTTGAATCAATTATTTGTGGGGTATAAACCACCAAAAATACCAGTTACATTTGAATTGTACTGTGTCCCACAAACACTGCATTTCTGTATGGAATGCTTTTACATATCCATGCTAGCTTTTCATGTCATTTTCACACCCTCTGCTCCCAAAGAAAATAACATGTATTTGCTTACTTTCAAGGGAGAGAGGTGGTTTGTTTCCTGGTTCTGCTCTTGTTATCTCATAGCAACAAAGAGAACAGAAACAGGAGGCACACTCCTGCTACAGCCCATGTTAAACTGTAACTGAGCAGTTACAGAGGGCAGCGAGGGTACCCTGAAGATCAGGAGCACATGACTGACCACCACTACCTCCCAAAAAGCCTCTGGAAATGAGCTGGTACTCAGCACTACAGGATCCATGTTAATGTGCAGAGACACTGTCTGGCTTCATTCTGTCTGGCTTTATTTTGTTTTTCAGTAATGGGACTGTAAGAGAATAAAGCATGCAAAGTGGAAGTGCACAGAGGAGAGAGATTGTTCCCTCATCCCTCACACAGGTTTTGAAGTAATGCAAAAGACTCTTCAGCATGGGTGCCAGTTGTTGAGGCAGAACTGATGCCAAGTCCCTACAAAGCTCAAATGAAGCTGTAACATTTGAATTCCACTAACTATTCAAATGTGGTACATGTTTATAGACAAGTTACACAAGAAATGTAACAGCACAACCTGTAGAAGACAGCTACCAGTTGTTTGAGAACTTGAGTAGGACAATGTTTTAATAAAAAAAAAAAAATCTCATCAGCATTTCACAATTGGCAAGACAGACCATTATGTTTCCTTTAGGTGTACCTAGGTGATAATTCAAAAAATACTGACTGTAATTAGCAACAGCAGGCTAAAAAGTAGTTGTTAATAAAAACTCTTCTCCCACTGAAGACAGTGTATGAAGTATAAGGAACACAAACAGGACATTTGCTGTTTTGTCTGACAAGACTCATGTGATAAGGACACAGTTTTCTAAAGCTATTGTACAGACAGTCATGCACCTACAATTCAGACTAATTTATTTGCTGTATTTAAGAAGGTGGAAAGGTTTTGTTCGCAGTCCGGCATTTTCCCCCCTTCTTTTCTTGCAAATTCGTTCCAGAACTGCTGGGACGCCGCGCAGAGGGGCGGCACTCGGGGCGGCAGCAGCGACACCCAGGCGGGATGGGCTCAGGGACAGCCGGCAGGGCTCGGGGCGCTCTGCGGGGCAGCAGCGGGGGCACGGCGGGCTCGCTGCAGCTCTGCACACCCGCTCGCCCCGCTCCCGGGGAGGCTCCCGGCGCTGCCCTCGGCGGGTGCGGGAACATCCCCCGGGCACCGGGGACGACGGAGCGGGCGGCGGGTGCGGGGCTGGAGCAGCGCCCCGCGGGGTTACCCATTAACTGCCCGGCTCCCGGGGCAGCCGCTTCCCCGGGGGTGGAGCTGCGGGGAGGGGAGAAGCGGCACCTGAGCCCACAGGGACGATTTGAAAAATCAAGCGGTAAAAGACGGGAGGGCACGGAGCGCCCGCGACCCCCCCGCGGGCGGACCCGCCGCCCCCTCAGCGCTGCGCGCCGG
>VXBC01003831.1:136047-148635 GCA_013399945.1 Ploceus nigricollis | reverse complement strand
AGCGCAGCCGGGACCCCGGACCGTGCGAGGGGAGGGACGGACAGCCCGCGGCTCGGAGCGCGGGTGGGGCAGGGAGCTGCCTCAGACAGGTGTGCCGCGCCTTTGAAGCCCGGGAATAAAGCGAGACAGACGGCGCAAGGTAAGGTACGGGCGGGAGGGAGCAGCGGCGCTGCCTTTGCCCGGAGAGGCTGAGGCGGGAGGGGAGGCGCTGGGTGCGAATTAAGCACCTGAAGGGCAAAGCGTGTGTGCCAAGGGGAGTTTTACCGCCCGGGTGGAGCAGGGCACAGGCAGCAAGTGCTCAAAATACACCGGGGACAGCTCTTCACTTCAAAAGGGCAGCACTGGTAGCCCTTATTTAAAATAGGAGAAACAGGAAGAGGGGGGAAAAAAGTTAACACCAGTGAAGAAATTCGTAAGGAATAGAAGAGTCTGAAAGAGGGAATAATTAACCAAATCTCTTTGACTTTCCTACAGAACCTGAAAGGATTTTGTGATCTTAGCAGAAGAATATCATCTTTAATTGTTAACATGTACTTATAGAAACCCTTTGTATGTGGGGTATTTAATTTTATTTCTCTGTGCACAGGAAACCTGACACTGAACCTACCAGGCACAAGTTGAAGGAGAATTCTTACCTTTTTCTGGGGTTTTTTGGGTTTTTTTCCCAGTCTTCGGAGCGGGATATCTATCCCAGAATTCACACAGCCATTATGTCTGTAAGATATTGTCTAAATTGTAACACTGTGGCTTAATGGTTTCACTTCAGTAATTTGTCTAATTCTTATCCAGTCTAGGAAATTGTTTCTTAATCATTCCTTCCTGAGCTGAAATGCTTACAGGATACCAGAGTCTTCAGGAAAAACAAAAACACAGGGCAAAGGAAAAAGCTCTTTGGAAAAACAGAGGATCCTGCTCCTCTATTCTGGCCTTCACCTTCTCATTCTGCTGGTTTTTTTCTTTGTCAGTCCATCCCAAGGAGCTTTCTACCAATCTGAGACATTCCAGATTGACCTAGATCCCAGTTTTGTTATCTCTCTCATCCAGTTTTATGGGAAAAACTTCTGAAAAGAAAAAATAACCAAATAAAATAAGCATTATGTCTTTTTCTCATCCTCACAGAAGACATCATGGCAGATCAGTGAACAGATTTCCAAACTTCTTCAGATGTATTGTGTCTCATAAAAGTAATTATTAAGTCCTTAGGGAGGCTGAAAATTCAAAATGTAAGGAAGAAAATTGAGTGGTTGATTTTAAACCTCACAGTTGATCCTTTCAGCTGAGGTACAGTAGTTTTAAAAAATTCTCCAGTGATTTAAGTTTGCCCAAAGAAGCTATAATTCTTTATCCTGTTGGCTGGGAAGATGTCACAAGTAAAGAATTGTGTTCCACAAATCAAAGGTGTTGGTTTATGCTGCCATCCCTTTACAGCCCAATTATTTCCAGCTTCCACAAGAAGTTGTCAAGACTTTATATCTTTTGCCACTGCTTTTGTTGCTGTGTTACCCCAACAGATCTAGGACTGGCTTGCACAACCTCCTTGCCTATAGAATAGAAAATTGATCAATGTATTTCAGTCTGACCTTGTAAACAGCTGTAACTGAAGAAAATCTCTTGGAAAGTGACAAATAAAGTGGAATTGTAAGTATCCCACAGAGGTAACTGCAGGTCTCCCACTGCGTCTGTACGGAGTTAATACACAGGAATTATGTTTTATTTTGCTTCAAAGAGGAGGGATGCTAAAAAATGCCATCAGCATCTGCTAACTATAAACTGATTACTCCATGGCAGTGTCAGATTACCCCTTCCAAATATACTGAACCTGTTGTATTTGTGTTAGTCAACAGGATTGCTTGCACTTTTGTAATAGCACAGGTGCATGTAATCAGTCTGGCTTCACAGAAGGCTATTTTGTACTACAGCAGAATTTCCTATTTAAGTCATACTCAGGAAGGAAGAAGTGAGAACTGAGGACTGACATGCCCACAGGTGTGCTCACACCCTACTTGCAGTCAGAAAAACCCAGCTCATTCAGAATTAATTTAGTGCTTTGCTTCAGTGCTTTTGGAAATGGTGATTAAGACTTCATGTTATAATCTGGAACAAGGTGATCAATGGCCCCTCAAAAATCCACACAAGGTCTCAGCTGTAACTTACTGTTTTCACCACTGTTGGAGACAATAAAGGAAGAAAGAATGTGAAACAAAGTGATAAGGATTTGTGGCTTTGGGGCTGGAAAAGCTTTGGCTTATGAGGCTAAGTAGCTTAATGTTGGGCATACAGACATCTCAATCACACCAAGGGTGACTGTCACCAAGCAGCTTGTCAGGCTTCATCTGGAGAGGTCTACAATGCATCCTGTAATGGAGTGTGATTATTGCTGCCACAAAGACCAGATGAGAAGTCAGAAAATAAGCATAGTCCAGCATCTGACACAAAGTCTGTTGTTTAAATACCTTAGTTAAAGGAATGGAAGTGTTGGTTGTTCCAAAAAGGTTTTTAGACATACAGAAAAATCCTCTCATAAATATCACTTTTATAATTTAATGTTTTCAACCTGTTTAAAATAATAAAATTGTACATGATTGTTAGTGTCAAATGCTTGTTCAGTTTACAAACGTGATTCCAACTTTCCTAGCTTGATTTTGTTCTGAATGCATGGAAGCCTACGTGTCATACACATTGTAGTAAGCTTGTGTTGGCCAGTTAATACACAGTTGGGAGCAAAGTCATTGTTAAAGAACCTTTTTAAGTCCAAAAGCTCATCCACCTTCTGTTAACCAGCCCATTCAAGGGCCAAATTTTGTATAAATGCATTTAGCTGTGGATGATGGTGTTTCCCATCCATGCATGCTGATGGACAAAAACCCTTACAAGGAGCTGTGAAGTAGTAGAAATAAAGGGGGATGGATACTGATCCTGTTGCATCTTGACTGGCCAATAGAGGACATATCCTCCCAAATCCAATTTAGGGTTAAAAGGATTGATCCTTGTGCATCTACTTGGCTTTGTAATTGTGTCCTTACCTACTATGATACTTAATTAAACATTAAAATATAGTTAAATAGATTTTGTGTGGAAAGGTTCTTTTGTGCATTTAATTATGTGAATGGTGCCACTTGCAAAAATTGAAGGTTCAAATGGTAAACTGTCTGGAACAATTTTTTGTGTGTGAAAACAGGCACAGCCAGGCCCTGGTCCTGACTGTGCCTTTGGAAAGCATCACAATATAAATATAATTTTTTAATATCCTAAGAAAATTATTTTCCCTGCAATAGAATGTGCTGTATTTATTTTCCCAAATTCACTAACAGAGTTCAAACGAAACATTTTGCTGTAGTCTAAAACTGAAAGCACAAAGTAGTGCTCACTGATGTCAGTTTTTCTTTCCTTAAGTATAGCTACATGTTGTTAAAGGTGATGTCATGTTAAATCTTCAGTGCTGATGAACAACCCTAATATACAGAACCAAAACATCTGCTAAAATATCTACTTCAAGGACACAAGCATACTTAATACACATCTGTCAAGAACTGGAAACCCAAGAATTGAGTTTGGTCTTACTTGTTATCAGTGAAAGCACAGAAACTTCTACCCCACTATTTCTTGTGGGCAAAGAGTTTATGCCCAAAATTCCTCAGTTCCTGATAAATGCCTTGCTGAGCCTAAACGAGCGTAAGTTTTTTATTTCATATTGTGTCATGGACACCTTCTAGTATTGTTAAAACACATACACCAAAATGAAAAAAAATTTCTGGTATATTTCTTTCCCTTTTTTTTTTTCTCTAAAGGGATTGTTGGTTTTGTTTGTTTATTTGATCTTTAGGACTTGAAGCTTTAATTTTCTAATTCAAAATTGCCTGACTAATTAACCTGGGCTTTGTGGCTCCATTAAAGCTGTGTCTCTTGGCCCATTGAGCTCATGTAGGCTGAGTGTCTTCAGTTCCATTGGGCTTAAAAATGTGTATCATCCAGCAGCTGAATTTACATGTTCTGAAGAAGTACTATGTATTTTTGGTTCTGTAAGGGAAAGGGATATCTCAGGGAGTTGTTCCTCGTGGCTCCAAGTACCATGCCAAAAATGTCATTATTGTCCTGTTTGGCAATACTCACAGAGCGAGCAAGCTCAATCCTTGCATCTAAACAGCAAGCTAAATTGGGATCGTGCATGATATCCTCCAGTATTCTGCTCCTGTCTCCCTCTTTTTTCCTCTTTGAAGTCATTTCCAGAGTGATTCGCAGGTTCATGCACCGTGCAAGGGTGACACATCAGGACTCTGCTGGCTGAGGTGTCCCTAAGCACATGTCCTAGATGATGAGGTACAAATGCCAATCTAAAAATGCCCGTCATATCCCTAAACCTCAGGAAAACCATGCTGAGAGTTCTCCATATTTACATATGACTACAGGAAAAGAAACTGAGTGAAAATGAGATCCTGAGGCACTGCAGAGGCGACATGAGTAATAGACAGAGAAATCGACTTTGCATATTCCTATTTAACATAATTCCTCTGATGGAAGACCCTGGCTCTAGGACAAACTATGCAGCCTTAAAGTGAGGAGGAGGGATCCCCTACTCTCAGCAGGTAACCCAAGAATCAGAGAACACATTTTACCTTGCTCTGGTCGGTATGTGGCAAAGTCAAGTCCAAGCATTTTTCCATTTCCTCATCCAAGCTTTTTAGCTCTTCTCCTGAAGTTCAGCTGATAAGGCATGGCATGACTGCAGTGACATTTAGGTCCATCTTGGCAAAGGTGGTTTTGGTACAAACAGCAGCCATTCCTAAGAACACAGAATGACAGGATCCTGCCCTGGCTCTCAAATCTGCTTTAGCTCAGACTGACCTCATCTTCCCCCACCTCATAACTAGATTCTGAATGGCTTTTAAATGAAATTAGAAGATACTTCCTAATTCCAGGTAAAACCCATCATGATTATTAGTATAACTTCAGCAATTAAAACTCATAAAATGCACTGAGATATACTTACCTAAAAGAGGATAATTTTTTTGTGCTCCACCAAAACTCTGGTTTCATCTAAGAATGGACTTGCAGTTATTCTAAATGACCTTTGAAATGAAAGTTCATTTGTTAAGAGTCATTTTGGCCTTGACTGCATGTGTGGAGTTCTTCTCAGTACCTTCACCATCGCTTCTTAAGTTCCTCTCAGAACTAGGTTAAGGTCTTGCCTTGTATTAAAATTTCAGTTCCATGGTAAAAGTTGAATGTTGATGGATTATTTATTTCAACCTGTGGCAGCCTACTTCCTTTTTCACCTTCTTAAGTATACAATATCTGTGTTGACTTGCATGAACCAGGTGACCCAGGCAGTTCCTGCTGAAGTCCTGATGATTATGGCTGGTCTTCCATAAGCATTTTCACATTCTTTCCTTGATAACTGGCATCTTCCAAGTTATTGCCCAGCATAACATCCTCATTTCATCTGAAATAGAAAATTGGCCTATGCTTTTTTTCATAAGATACATTTTTCTTAATAGTGGACTTAAACCACATACCTTACACATCAAAAGTGTTTTCTTTTCATTTGGAGTGGGCGAGACAAGATCACAAGAATTTGCTGTGTCTCCAGCTAAGAGATTCAGAGGCACAGCTGTAGCTGGTTCCTGGTGTCTCAGCACAGGGCTGTCAGCTGAAGGTGCTGGTACCCTTCTGAAGCAAACCAGGATGCATGTGGGATGTTGCATGGAGTTCATTGCATGAATAAACACATACAGATAATCTTAGAGAAGGAAAGTCTGCTTAAGAATAAAGTTTTTCAATGTACACTATGCGTTTTTTAACCAGATTCCTAAAATAAGGCCATGGATTATTCTCATGAGAATGCACAAACCAAATCACAAGAACTTGGCAGCAAGGAGACACAAAGCAAGGGCATAATTTCTGGTATAATCTGTATTATGCCATTTCAACTGTGATGAAATTCAGTCTCATTTTTTACTGAATGTTAACCAATGTGAACTAGCTCTAAATATGCTTAAATCCTTGAATAGATGAGCTGTAGATTTAAACCCTATGTGGACAGTTAGTTTTGTTAAAGATTTAACACTGGTATATTTAATTTAGTGAAGTTCTAAGTTAAGTTAAATTGAAAGATATAAAACCTTATTCATGTAAGTTTAAAGAAAGCATAGGCATTATAGTTAACATAAGTTCATGTGGGCAAGGTTTTATGCATTCATAAAAGAGATTGCGTTTGATCTGATTATATTGAATTAAAGATAAATTATAGTTAAACCTCTAGGGAGAAGAATTAAGATCATGGAGAGTTTTTTAAGTAATTTTAATTAATTTTCTAAATATGTTTACTTTGCAGTTCATAGAAAATTGATATTCCTATAGCTTCCCTCAGTGAAACAAGCCTTCCTCAAGCTGTGATAAGTGCTTCTCAACATTTCAGTCTGTTGGAAATTTTATACCTTTAAAAGGTATGCACCAATTAATTTTTTTCCTTGCAATGCATAGCAATCCAGAATTTACCCCTAAGGTAATAACATCCAGTCAAGAAATTTAGCTCGCTCCGAGTTCAGCTGGGATAGATTCCCTGGGAGGCTTCCATGGAAGATGAAGGAACTTGTGATGCTGTCCATTTTTCAAGGACACTCTCCTGGAAGCACAAAACTAGTTCATGCTCTTTAAGGGTAAGAAAAGTAGATGGAATAAGAGACTCCCTTGGCTTAAATGTGAGCTTTTGAGTTGGCTCAAACGGAAAGAGCAGCATACCAGAGATGGAAAATCCATGGAGAACTACAAGGGCATTGCCAGGGTGAGCAGATGCAGTTAGAAAAGCAAAAGCTTAGCTCAGATTGAAATTGGCCAGAGGTCAAAAACATAAAAAAGGGTTCTTCAGGTACATGAACAACAAACAGAAGGAAATAGTGGCCCACTATTCAGCAGCAGAGGTGAACTGGTCACCCATAATGCTGAAAAGGCAGAGATTCCTGACTCATTCTTCACCTCTGTCTTCACCTTGGGACACAGGTCCTGGGATCAAAAGTCCAGGTTTATAGAAACACCGACAGACGCTGTGAGTGAAAGAGCTTGTCTGTGAGCTATCACAGGAGCCTGACCCCTGCAAATTGATGGGTCCTGATGTTACACATCCAAGAGTTTTAACACAGCTGATTGATGTCATTCCAAGGATGCTCTTCATAATCTTGGAGAAGTTGTGGATAGCAGGGCGGACGTCCCAGAAGACTGGAAGAAGGCTAATGTCACCCCATCTACAAGAAGGGCTTAAAGGAGGATCCAGGAAATTACAGGCCTGACAGTTTTACTCTATTCCCTGGGGAAGTTGGGGAACAAATTCTCCTGGGGGTTTTCACAAGTCAAATTAAGCACATGATTGGGAAAAGCCAGCAGGGATTCACCAAAGGCAAGTCATGCTTGACAAACCTGATCACTTGACAACACAATGACCTGCTCAGTTGATGTGGGGTACCAGCCAGAGGGACCTGAGGGTCCTGGCAGACAGCAAGCTCAGTATGAGTGACCAGGGTGCTGCTGCTGCAGCAAAGAAAGCCAAGAAAGGCTGGACCAAGGTTCCTTCAAACTGGTACTATGTGATCCTGGGATCAAACTGAGATATTACAGCCTAACTGCAGGTAGCAATTAGTCAGCCCTACATAACTAGATGTCATTCACTGTGGATGACTGGTCTGCTTTTTAAAGAACATACCAGAAATTATTCATCCTTATTAGAAATGTGGTTCAATAAATACCTTAAAATAAGCTGTAACAGAATGAAAAATTTGCAGCCAGAAAAAATATGCATAGGAAGAAAATTTCACACCCAAAATGGCAAAGTATTTCAAATGTTTCTGTTAAAACACTAAAAAAGATCAACACAAAAGTTTAATGATGTAGTCTCAAGCTTGCAGACACAGGAAGCATGCTACCATAAAATCAGGGGAAATAGATTAGCAATCTAGAGACCAGATGGTTAGTATTTACTTGCTGACATAACACCACCAAATGTTCCTAAATTTCTTTTTTAAATTTGTCTTTCACATTACATTATCAGCATAGGAACTAATCTTGAAAACATACATAAAGATTTCAATATATTTATTCATTTGGGCAGTCCCATTGACTTTAGAACAGGAGACTGTTCACAGAACCAGGCTGTCAGCTTGGGATAAGTCTACAGAGTTGTAAATTATTTGCCTACACTGAATTGGGCAGGCTAAGTCTGGGGAAAAAAATAAAATCCTGTATACGTCTTTTTGTTCTGGTTTTGTTCTTTGCAAGAGAGAGCAGTTTATTGAGAATATGATAAAAGACATTCCCCGTCCATAAATTTATCTCCTGGTCTGGTGGACAACTGTTAAACTTGGCAGGGCCTGAAATAAACTGAAGTCTTAAAATGCCAGTTTGAAGTCAAGGAGTAAAAAAAAAAAAAAAACCACAAGCATTTACAAACATTTTTACCCAGCAAACTGTTAATACCAGCATGAGAAAATGCTGCTTAATTATTACACGATCCTCCTACAAATTACTTAACCTGTCTCCTCTGTGAAAAATATCCTTGATTCCAAATGTTTGTTCAGAGCCTTATTTTTCTCTGGTGGGAAAAACTGTCACTCCTTGCTCTACACTGTTTGTAACTTGTTTAAGTTATCTGTAGGGGCTCTCTATTAAAAATATACAGAATTTCATTAGCATTAGCTTTTGATACTCAAAGTTTTCTCCTTCAGCTTTATGGTTTTTTTTAATTTTCATTTTCTAAAGTCTTGTGTTCCCTCATCCCTGTCATTACTGGGTTTTTTTGAAGGCATTTACACTGCCCCTTTGTCCAACATATTTTTTTCCTCTTTCATCAAAATGTGCTTCTCAATTACCTCCATATTTCTCTATGTCTCATTTTCTCATCTGCTTCCTCAGGTTCCTTTTCCTTTATTGTCACATCACTTGCAAAGTCACCTGCCTCCAGGCAGTGTATTTCCTCCCTTATTTATTTTTTTTCCATTTGCACCATCTGTGTGTGTACATGTAATACAAGCACTTCATTTGGTGAAAGTGATATCAAACTGAGTTGACCCCATTACTACCCTGAAAATAAGAAATTTGTTTTCCTATGATACAGTTTCTTTGTTGATCACACTTCTAGAAGCCATGAGGGAGTTCCTTTAATGTCATAGTTAAAATTATAAACTTGGGTAACTCCTCATGTGCTCCCCTTGAGTACTTATTATACTCAGCTCCCTACTCATACAGGCACAGAAGCAGTGTCTGTCTCTGTTTTGCAAAACCAAGAATTCTACCAAGAATTTTAATTCTAGGCAGGTCTTTCAAGTTATAATTTGTCTGAATATCACAAACATTCAAATATCTGTACCTGCAGCTAACTGTCCCATACAGATGAAAAGGCTGTGACTACCTTAAACAAGAAAAGAAACCCCCTCAAAAAACATTCAACCTATTTTTTCAGGTAAATGTTCAATCTTTACAGAAACAAAAGAAACAGCAGCAAAAGGAAACTATGGGTAGGTGGGAAATTTTCAACTTGTTGTCAAAAACCATTAGAAAAGTTCTGTCATACATGAAACTTGTAATATTTGTCTAAAGCGTTGCTGAGTTCACTCTCTAGGCAAAAACAAGGCTAGAACACAGGTAATCTGCATGGATGGGAATAGAGCCTTTTGTTAAAGAGATGATGATTTAAAACTTGAACTTCTAAATGTAACTACTAAAAGTGATGTTTTATCTAGAAAAAAAAATCTCAGAACTGCCAGAAAACACCATTTCCTTTAAAGAAGTTATGTAAGACAATGTTTGGAGTCTCATCTGGAATGCTGTGTGTCATTCTGGTCACTCACCTTTAAAATGGATGAACTCAAAAAAGCAAAATTAGCAAAACAGTCATCAAAATCCCACCTTATAAAAGAGTGTTATCCATCAGAAGAAGGGTTGCATGGGGCACAATCTCTGGCTCTCAAGAGTAAATGCTGTATAAAGCAGCAAAACCAGTGTTTCTTCAATACAAGAAGAAATTTGTATAAATTAACCAGGAATAATCCTAGAAGCAACCTTATAAACTGCTTTTACCTGTCTGTAATGCAGGTCTTCATATAATTCTGGGGACAAAACACCCTGTATCATTTTAAGATACAGGTCCACACATTTACAAAAGGGATTATATGACATGGTTCCTTGTGGTAGCAGGCAAGGAATAAGATTTTCTCCATTCTTGTGTTCCTACAGATCTGGAGCTGTAATAACATGGAAGGAGGGGGGCTACCTACTCTACAGTACAAGGTTCAGCTGTGCTGCCATTGTTATTGCTCATTAATTGGATTTAATTGCTATATTATTTAAGTAGATAGTAAGAGTAAATACTATTAATTCCTGTGGAGTCAGGGGAGAATTTCTTTATATCTTGCTGTAAACAAGTTAAAGTGTCAGGAGGCACTGAACATGTAGCCCACCTGAATGCATGACAGATCTACATTTGAAATGTGTAAAACTATCTTTGCAGAATCAGAAAAGAAACTTGGCATTTTTCCAATCATGCAATCACTGCAGTAAAGGTGGGGTGAGGGACAGTTACTTTGTTTATATTTCAGCAGCCACCATTTCCTACGAGTTCAGTCTTCTGCTACATTTGCCTTATCCTGTTATCGTTAATTAAAAACAGTAGGAAGGGGCCACATTTAGATATTTAATAATTTTTAATCTTCATATCTGGAGGACCTTCTAAGAAATATTTCCACAAATTATAAATTTGCTTAGTGAGTATAACCTTCATCCTGTTCAGCAAGTATAATTAGAGATTAATTTGTTGTGTCAGGGATTTAAAATATTTCAGCTCACTTTTAAGCAACAACACATTAAATTATATAGGAGAATGGAAACGCCTTCAAAGACAAAGTTTTCAGAGCAGACATTATTCAATAGTGAGAATGGAAAATGGCCTGAGCTCTTTGTACTAATTCTTTAGTTTCTATACTGGAATCCAACCTTTGCTTTTGCCTACACAGTAAAACAGGCAGAAATATGGGGGGGTTTTTAAGGAGAACACAAAAGGAAAAGGCATATCGGAAATTCTGCCGGCCAATGTTCGAATTTAAGTGAAAGATTATTTAAATGTCACGTTTCATGGAGGAGCCAAACGCGAGCTGGTGCTCCATCTCAGCTCCCTGCGTACAATCCTCCGTGCCTGCGGCTCCCTCGTGTGGTGCATCCCTGGCCATCTGGGCATCAGCACCGCGGATCTTTACCCCGCCCTCAGTGACTGTGAACCTCTCACTGTGGTTATCATTCCCTGTACCCTTTGCTGTCCCAAAGCATACTGTCTGCCCAGGAATAAGGAGTAAGTTTCTTCTTTTTCTTTATTTCATTTGATAGACATTATATATATGTATATACACACAGTACAATGCTTTTATTTTGTGATAGAGAATAAATGAAAGTTTTCATTGCTGGTTGTTTGTTAAGTCAACAGATTCCAGTTAATAATGAAAAAAATTTAAATGTTTAATATCAAAAGCAACTTCAAGTATCTTCTATACATTTTAGTATTCAGTATATAGGAAGGTGGTTTGGGGCATTTGTTTTTATATCAAAAAATGTATTTGAATAGACTATTTTTACCCTCATACTTTAGAGTACTATTCATATCAGGCATGGAGTTTAAAATTATGGTCCCAACTAGCTCTTCACAAGAACCGTAGGTCACTTATACAATCAGGCATATGTTTCAAAACAGGGTTTAATCATCAGCAAAGTCAAGGTAAAATAACCATGTTTAGAAATGCACTATTTCGTTCTCCTAAAACAGATTAAGCTGCAGTCCTTGATGTGAAGCAATATACAACACCACTGTTTGCAAAACAATACCTGACTTAGGCATAAATAGTACTTCAGTTCCCCGAGCTATTTATCCCTTAATCCTTCTGTATAAAAATAATTCAACTTAGGCATATATTGCACTAATTTTATCATACTGGATAGCTCTTGCCCTGCATTATGTTTTCTTTGCTGAACTAGGATTACACTAGGGTTTTAATTTCCATGGAAAACCTGGGAATAGGGCAACAGACACACATATGGTGTGCAATAAATGGTTATCTATAATAGCAATAGTAATCTCAGAGGCATTCACAAAGGAAACTACACATTAGACTTGGAGATCATTTTCTCCAGTAGATTCATCATTCTCTCCTGTAACTGTAAGCTTTGAACTTGAATGATGTTCTGCTGATCCAGGATCCTGCGCACTTCTCTACAGGTTTCTTCCATAGCTCTACTCAACTTCTTTTGTTCTTCCAACATGGCTTCCATTAATTTTAGCTTCTTCTTTTGGAAACTGCAGTTTTGCATTTTTCTTTTCTTAACTGGTCTTTCTTCAGCTCTGAAATATGAATATTTGTTAGAAATTAGAGTAATATTTATAAAAAGAAAGAACCCAAAATTTGATAGCATATTCTTGGCCAAGCTACAACCTAGTCATATTTTTAAACCCCTGTGTTCTCCAATAAATTCCCTCCCAAGTTTATGCCAAAACATAAGTATTTAATGTATTATTGCATAGTGTTATAGATTGTAAAAAAAAAAAAAAAAAAAAAAAAAAAA